>RJWM01011669.1:0-59108 GCA_004363535.1 Dasyprocta punctata | reverse complement strand
AGAAGGATAAAATCAAGGTTGTCGCTGAAAAGCGAGTTTACGGATTCTGCTACCGTTGAGTCCCTAAGGGAAAGGCAGTGAACCGAGGGTTTGAATTACTTGATCTCTGGCTCCCCACAGGCAGAAGAATAGAGCGGACTAGAAGGCTCCGAAGCCCCCTGGCCGTCCCGGGGAAAGATGCGCTCCACCCTCTGGCAGAAGACCGCGTCTCCTGGAGGTGGCTCCTGGTTGGCGGGCGGTGACGTCCTTGTCCTGCCGGCCGTGCCAGGGCGCCGCTCCGGGTGCCAGGAGGTGCTGAGCCCCGGCCGCGCTGCCAGCGAGTCGGAGGGAAGGAAACGAAGCAGCTCCATCTAGTGTCCTTAGCAGACACGACCAAGGGCATCGGGACGGTTAACCCCTTTTTAGGGGCAACAATCATCAGTCTTCCATCAAGAAAAAATATCACTGAAAAAGCCAAAGCTGCTAGGTTGTGGGAAAATAGCACAAACTGCAAGTCGACTTCGTCTTTGACTGGAAACCAAGCCGGAAACGAGAGAAGAATCAGCCGTTTTAAGGCCTTGCTTCCCCACGACGGTGCATGAACTCCTACTCCTGAAGCCCGCGAACCAGAGCCCCCGCAGGCTCCTGTGTGGTTATGAATTCAAGCTCTGGGGGCTTCGCAACTCCTGAGGAATTGGGGGAGGCACATAAACTCGGTGCTGTTCGTGTATGGCTGTTGAACCATTTGCGCATGTATTTGTAATTGATGGATTTGTAGGCTTCCCATACCTTCAACTTCAGTAAATCACGCCGAAGTGTTTTCCGAAGGAAAACAATCTATGCTCTTACCTCTACTCAATGAGGGTTCTCTATGCTCCTTACCGTCTGCAAAACAGGATGCTGTCATTGTTGTTTTCATTTTGTCATTCTGGTAGTTGTGGTAATGATGCTGCATGGCCTTTTAATTTGCATTTTCTTAGTTGCTAATCAAGTCAATCTGTCTCAAGTTCCTTGGCTGTTGGATAGCCTACTTTGTGAATTACTGGTTTAAGAATATTGACCATTTTCGAAGGTGTATCTTCTTAATTATTCGAGGTGGTTCTTTATGCATTCTGGTTAAGAATCTTTGCTAGTTATACATTTTACAATACATGTTTTGTAATGGTTTGTTTTTTCAGTTTTTTAATCGTGTCTAGATGAATGCAGGATCTTAATTGGAATCAAATACTTAACTCTTATATGATTTGTGCTTTTGTGTGGTATTTTCAAAATACTTGTCTATCCTGGGAGCAAGAAGGTATTAAATTATATTATCTTTCAAAAGCTTTATTGTTTTGCCTTTTGCATTTAGACCTGCATCTCCTAGAACTGACAATTTGTTGGACAGAAAGTAGCAGTCAAATTTTATGTTTTTCAACATATTTCCAGTTCTCTCATACTTTTTTTTTATCAGATTGAAGATCTTCTTCCCTCTATTCTGCAGTATCATTCCTATCATAAATCAGGTATTCGTTCATGTATGAATTTTCTTTATTATAGCTTACCTCACTCAGTATTAAACTGTTCTAAATACTAGAACTAATGTGTCATCATATCGTGGAAACCAAGACATCTCTTCTTGTTCTTCAACAGAGTCCAGGCCATTCAGAAGCCTTTGTACTTAGAATCATAGGCTTGTATCACATCTGTAGGATGTGGGAGGATAATTATCATTTTCATAATATTAAGTATATTATCAATGAATATGGCATGTTTTCTATTAGGGCCTTTCATTTTGGACATCTTTCTTAGCTTTATTTAGTTCTATAAATATTCTCTTTTTTAAAAAATAGAACTAGGGAAGAACCAGAGGTTTTCCTCATACCTTACACACACATACACACACACATGCACACACACGCGACCTCTTCCACTATTGATATGTCTCACAGAGTTGTCATAACTGATGTAGTTATGTTGACACATCCTTGTAACGTAGTCTGTAGTTTACACTGGAATTCACTCCTGTTGTATATTCTGTAAGTTTTAACAAACATGCCAATGTATTCAATATGATAATATACAGAGCGTTTTCATTGCCCTATGAATATTCTGTGCTATATGTGTTCATCTCTCCTTCCTTCCCTTCTAGCAACTGACAGTCTCTCATCCTTCTACTTTCTCCATAGTTCTGCCCTCTCCAGAATGTCCTCTAGTTGGAATACAAGTTCCTGTCACTTAGGGATAAACATTTACAGCTCTGCCATGTATTTTCATGGCATGGTAGCTCATTTCTTTTTAGCACTAAATACTAGTCCATCATCTGGATGGAGCACACTTTACCCTTTCATTTACTGAAGGACAGTATGGTTGCTTCAGCCTTTGGCAGTTATGCATAAAGCTGCTATCTATGCACTGGAATTTGTGTGAATACCAAGAAACAGAAGTTTTAGATCATAGGTTAAATTATGTGTAGTTTTATCAAATTCTCCCAAACTGCCTTCCAAATGGCTGCACCATTTTGCAATCCCAACAGTGAGTGAGAGCTCTTGTTGCTCTGTGTCTCTGTCTGTACTCAGTGTTGTCAATAGAAAAGTGTTGTCCATTCTAGCAGGTGTACAGTGATATCTCATTGTTTTTTAAATGTGGTGTTCCTTATGACATACGATGTTGAATATCTTTCCATATGCTTATTTGTCATCCGTGTATCACCTTTATTGAGGCATGTAAGTCTTTTGTCCATTTTTTATTATTGCATTTAAAAGTTCTTTGTATGGGATAACAATCCTTTATTAGATTATCTTTTTTTTCTTTCTTTTTTTTTTATTTGTACTAAGGACTGACTCAAGTTTACTCCCAGGAAACTACATTCTCAATCCTCTTTACTATTTTTTAAAATTTTGAAACACCGTTTCATTAAGTCACTAAATTGCCCAGGCTAGGCTTGAACTTGCAATTTTCCTGCCTTGGTCTACCAGAGTTCTGGTACTATAGATGTGCCCATCATGTCTGGTCTCACATGTGTCGTTAGTATTTTCTCCCAAGTGTTCTCATTCTTTTGCCTGTCTTTTGTAGAGCAGACTTTTTAATTGTAGTACAATCTAGTTTATTGGTTATTTCTTCATGAATTATGTCTTGGATTGTATCTAAAAAGTCCTCACCATACTCAAAGTCATAATGATAGTTTCCTGTGGTATATGTTAGTAATTTTATAGTTTTGAGGTCTATGATCCATTATGAGTTAATTTTTCTGAAGAAAGTCAGGTCTGTATCTAGATTCTTTACCTCCTCCTCCTCCTTCTCTTCCTCCTCTCCACCCCCACCACTCTTGCTCCTGCTCCTGCTCCTGCTCCTACTCCTTCCTCTCCTCCTTCTCCTTCCCCTTCTCCTTCTCCTTCTCCTTCTCTATCTCCTCCTCCTCTTCTTTCCCCATTACATGTGGCTGTCCAATTGCTCCAGCATCATTTGTTAAAAAGATTATCTTTCCTCCATTGTCCTGTCTTTGCTTATTTGTTAGATCAGATGACTATGCATATGTGGATGTATTGCTGGTCTTTCCATTCTGCTTCATTGATCTGCTTGTGTACTCTTTTGCTGATATTGCACTATCTTGATTATTCTAGCTATATAATAAATCCTGAGCTTTGACAGTGTCAGTGTTTCCACTTTGTTCTGCTTCTAGTTTATGTTGACTGTTCTGGGTCTTTTGCCTCTTAAAAATTCATTTTAAAATCAATTTCTTGATAGACAGAAAATAACCCATGGAAATTTCAATTGGGATTGTGTCAAACTCATAGATGAATTTGGGGAGAACAGGTATCTTAACAATATTGACATTTCCCACCAATAAATACGGAACATCTTTCTCTTTATGTGCTTTTTTAATCAAAATTTTGCAATTTTTCTGAATAGTTCCTATACATATTTTGTTAAGATTATTATCTATCAATTTTTCTTTTTATGAAGTGCTGATATAAATAGTATCATGTTCTTAATTTTATTTATTTTTTTATTTATTGGTCTTTTTGAGACAGGGTTTTACTACACATTTCAGGCTAACCTTGAACTCACTTTGTAACCCAGCCTTGCCTCGAACTTGCAGCAATCCTCCTGCCTCAGCCTCCCAAGTGCTGGGATTACAAGTGTGTGCCACCATAACCAGCTATGTTTTTAATTTTAAATTCTACTTATTCATTGCTAACAAATAGGAAAGTGTTTTTGTGTGTATTAACCTTGCATCTGTCACTTTACAATAATTACTTTTGCAAGAGTGTTTTGCTTATTCAGATTTTCTATGTAGACAGTCATGTGGTCTGTAAACAATTTTCTGAAAACAGTTTTCTTTCTTTCTTCTCCGTTTACCTTTTATTTTCTCTTCTTGTCATATTATATTAGCTAGCACTTCTATTATTATACTGATAGGTGTTATAATGTGACCCCCCCTTGTTGCCTGAGAGTACCCCCTTGTCCTGCTCTTGTAAGGACGCAATGCCCCGATTAACACAAGTTGTACTTTCCCAAGTGCCGTGTTTCTGTTCTGTGTTGCGCCACTCCCCCAAAACCTAGCCAGGCTTGAAAATCCCCCAATGAACGAAACCGTCCCCCACCCCAGGTGTGTGTGGTTTTACTGCTTAAAAGAGGTTTGTTTCCTTAGCTCGGGGCGCAGTCTTCCCTATGCATATGGGGACACTGCGTTGCCAGGCCTGCGCTAATAAAGAGCTCTAATTTTTCCAATTGGCTTTTAAATTGAGAGTTTTTGTTGGGATAGAGCATCGGATACATCAATAGGCAGTGGTAAGAGGAGACATCCTTGAGTTATTCCTGACCTCAAGAAAATTTCTACTTTCATACCGCTAAGTATAATGTCATCTGTAGGTATTTTTATAGATACAAGTTTTCAAAGTGGGAAAATTTTCCTCTATTTCTAGTTTACTGAGAATGTTTATCATAAATTTATATTGGATTTTGTCAAATGCCTTTTCTGTATCAATTGATATGCAATGTAATTTTCCTTCTTTAGCTTGCTTGTGTAATTAATTATAGTTATTGATTTTCAAATGGTTATCTAACTTTGTATACCTGGAATAAATCCTATGTATTTATGGTGTATAATTCTTTTTATACATTGTTGAATTGAATTTGTTAGTAGTTGAAGTGTTTGTACCTGTGTTCATGAGAAATACTGATTTATAGTTTCTTTTCTTGTAATGTCCTTGTTTTGGTGATAGAGTATTGCTGATCTCAAATAATTCGTTAGGAAGTTGTCTCTACTTTTAGAAGAGATTACACATAATTGATATAACTTCTCTTTTTTGGCAGTACTGGGAGCTGAAAATAAAGCCTTTGCACAGAGTTAGATCTCCAAGTCTTTTAATTAGTTGTGATACAGGACCTTGCTAAGTCACTGAGCTTCTGAGACTGGGTGTGAACTTACAGTCCTCCTGCCTTGGTCATCCTGAGTGCTGGGATTGCGTGCGTGTGCTACAGTGCCCAGCATCCTTACATTTTTGGCAGAATTCACCAGTGAACCACCTGAACCTGTTGTTTTCTGTTTTGGAAGATGTTAATTATTGATCTGAGCTATTTAATACATATAAGCCTATTTCGAATATTTATTTTTAATTGTGTGTGTTTTGGCAGATTGTCTTCTTCATTGAATTGGTTTGTATCATAGGTTATCAAATTTATGAGCAGAGAGTTGCTTATAAAATCATTGTACTATCTTTTTTGATACATGTGAGACCTGTAGGGTTATCTTATCATTCATTTCTAATATTAGTAATTTATGCATTTTTTACTTTTTAGTTGAATTTGCTAATATTTTATCATTTATTGATCTTTTCATTGACCTACCTTTTGGTGTCATTGATTTTTTTTCTATGGATTTCCTACCTTTAATTTAATTTTTAATTTATTTTTTATAATTTGTTTCCTCCTGCTTATTGTGGACTTAGCTTACTCTTCTTTATCTAGTTTCCAAAGGTAGGTTATTTATTTCAGATACTTCTTCTTTTCTGATATATGCATCCAATGCTATGTTTCCTGTAAGCATTGCTTTTACTGCATCCTATAAATTTGTTGTTATGCTTCCATTTTCACATGGTTCAAATATGTTTTAAATTTGTCTTGAGATTTCTTCTTTGACCATCTGTTATTTAGTTGTCCAGTGTTTAATTTCCAAGTATTCTGGATTCCACCTCTCAATTTGTTATTGACTTTTTGTTTAATCCTGTGGTGGAGTAAATGTAGATACCATACGATATCTCTTCTTTAGACATTGTCAAGGTGCTTTACATCACCCTTTCTGTAGTCTTAGTGAGTATTTTCTGTGAGTTTAAGAAGCACATGTAATCTGATGTTGTTGGGTTAAGTAACCTACTGATGACAGTTTTATCCAATTGGCTGATGGTGATGGTGAGTTAGACTATGTCTTTACTGTTTTCTGCCCGTTGAATCTATTTCTGATAGATGTGTAATTGTAAGTTTTCAATTATATTGGCAGATTCATCTACTTACCTTCGCAGTTCTATCAACTTTTGCCTAAATTATTTACCATTTCTTTGTAAACCCATATATTTTAAGGATTATTATGTCTTCTTAGATAGTTGACTTTTTCTCATTGTGCAATGCCCTTGATAATTTTTCTTTCTCTGATATCTGCTTTGGTTAAAATTAATATAGCCATTCCTGCTTTCTTTTCATTAGTGTTAACATGGCATATCTTTCTTGCATTCATTTACTTCTAACCTTTCTGCTTTTGCATTTAAAGTGGGTTTATTGCACAATATATGTAGTGAGTTATTTTGATCCACTGGGATAATATCTGTCTTTGAACTGATGCACTTATAGGTATTGGTATTAAAAGTAATTATGAATGTACTTTTGTTAGTAACTATCATATTTGCTTTTATTCTCTATTTGTTGCCTTTATTCTTTGTTATTGTTTTTGTATTCCATTCTTTCTCTGATTTTAATTAAATATTTTATATGATTTCATTTTCTATTTTCGTATCAATTTTATTATTTTTTCTTATTGCTGTTTTACTGACTACCCTGGAGTTTGCAACATATGAGGGGCGCTCAAAAATATGGTGAATATTTAAATAAAAAATTTATTACAGTTGGGTGTGGTGGCACATGCCTTTAATCCCAGCACTCGGGAGGCTGAGGTAGGAGGAGCGTCATGAGTTCGACGCCGGCTTGGGCTACAACGCGAGTGCAAGGCCGGCCTGAGTTATACAGTGCGACCCTGCCTCAAAAAACCAGGGCTGGGAGTTTGGCTCAGTGACTTATGCACCTGTCTGACAGACACGAGGTTGTGAGTTCAATCTCCAGTGCCGCAAAAAAAAAAAAAAAACATTATTACAGTAAAAGACACATTGCCATTAATCCCACTCAGAATGCTTCACCTCACTTGGAATACACTTATATCCATTGTTCTTGGAAATGTGTCTTTTACTATAGTAAAATTTTTTTAAAACTTTAAAATTCATTGAATTTTTATCACTCTTTCTACATTTGTAACAATAATCCCTTTTACATTTACAACTTCTATATTTGTAATTTTCTACATTTATAACTAGCAATATCTTTTACTACAACAAAGTTTTAAAAAAATATTTAAAAGTTCACTGTTTTACCTCTTCTAATATATAATTTGCAAATAATGCTACAACACTATGCTAATAGATAGTATGAGTACCTTACAGTAGTAAAATATTCATAATTCCTCCATGCTGTTGCTTATATCACTGTCATTCATTTCCCTTATATGTAAGCATATATTAATCAAGTACATTTTACTAATTTTGAACAAACGTGCATCCAATTAATTGATAACAAGAAAAATATAACAGAAAATTGAAAAAAACAAGAAAAATAAAAGTTTTTATTTCACCTTCACTTTTTTCCCTCTTTGATGCCTACTTTATTAGGCATGAGATTTGACCTATACTACTTTTTTCTTTCTGAAGAACTTTTTTTAGCATTTTTTGCATGGCAGATCTAGTGGCAACAAATCACCTTAATTTTTGTTTACCTTTTCCTTCACTTTTGAATTGCAATATATCTGCCATATTGAATCTGTGTCTGATGTTTGTTCTGTCTTTTTTAAACTGTGTGTGTGTGTGTGTGTGTGTGTGTGCAACTTCCAGTGTGCCTTGTAATTTTTTCCCTGATAGCCAGACATGGTGTTCTGGATAAAAGGAACTTGGCACTGATTTTCATGGAAGTTTCTGCTTGTGAGTTTCATTCCAGTAAGTACCAATTTTCTGTTTTCACCTGTCTGTCTCTCCAATTTTGATGACAAAGTTTTGTCCTATGATCTCATTTATCTGACAGATCTAAAAAGAACTGCTGATTTTTTAAGTTTGTTCAGTCTTTTAGTTGGTAGGATGGAGTGTTTCCAATCTATTTATATGCCAACTGGAAAGCAGCGACTGGTTTCTTTTAAAAAAGTGATTTACCAAAATTTTTCAACTCAAATATTTATTGTATCATAATTGTTGTAATTGAAAGATTTATCTGATTGTTATTGCTATCATTATTTGTATCTCTTGTACTCATATCCTTCTTTTTCTTTTTTTTTTTTTTTTTTTTTTTTTGTGGCATCGGGGATCAAACTCACAACGTTGCACCTGCCTGGGCAGGCGCTTAAGCCGCTGAGCCAAACTCCCACCCAGCCTTAGTTTTTTGAGGCAGGGTCACACTATATAGCTCAGGCCGGCTTTGTGCTTGAGTTGTAGCCCAAGCCGGCCTCAAACTCACAACGCTCCTCCTACCTCAGCCTCCCAAGTGCTGGAATTAAAGGCGTGCGCCACCACGCCCGGCTTATCCTTCTTTTTCTTGACTTCATTTGAATTAACTGACTATTCAGTAATCAACTGAGCTTTTCTCTCTACTTAAGTTTGGATTTTTCTGTTTGTTTATTTTCTTGCTAGATGTCTCTCTGTGTATGTATTTTCTCTATTTGGGATTGATTTGGATTCCTGAGTGGATTAATTTATTTCAAAACTCTTGTATAATTATTATCATTATTTTTTCAAATATTGCTCCCACACAATTTTCTCTTTCTTCCTATCTCTAACTTACGTAATTCTCCCTATGTCTAAATAGCATAATTAGATTTTTCATCACGTTCTCTGTATAACTTACATTCATCTCTCTTTATTCTTTTGTAGCTCTCAGCTTCTCTGTTCACATTTTCTTCAGACTTATTTCCAGTGCATTAATTTTTTGACTGCAAATGTAAGTTCTATTCCATGTTCTTGTCTTTTTTACCCGCTGATTATTCCACAGATCATATGGTATATAGTGTTGGTCATTTTAGTGAGCAAAACACAGCTTACTATCAATCATCTCATTTGCTATGGGACCACTTATTTTAAGGTAGTTATAAATATAAAATTAGATTTTCATGCTCTATCTATTACATATAAAAGAACAAAAGGAATTTTAAAAGGTGAGGGAGAATTTGACTAGGTCTACACATTTTGAGGATTATGCTTAAGGTTTAGGAAACACCTGACCATATAGGTTACATTATTATTTATGTGAAATGATGATAATTATTTATGTGCAATGATGAGATCTTAGAATTCTGTGTCTGCCTATAACTTACATTTACTGCAAGGACCATGTTCCTATTTTGTGTCTTCCCTAGATTTGACCATTGTTATGGATTACAAACTGGTGGTCAATTTAGGACCAGCTGAATTAATTCAGTTGGTGTTGAGTAAAGATGCTCCACCTGAAGAAAGTTGCCAGTATAAATAGAGACATGGAAAGGAAGAGCTAGGCATTGTGGGTTCTTTCAAGAGTTGCTGTTTTGAGTCGCTGGTTCTCCTGGAGGTGCTTGTCATGCTGGCTTCCCCAATATGGATTCAGCCATTGTCGTCAGAGGAGCTCAGGACCTCATCGGTGAGAGTGGCTGTGGTTCACGTTGCGGGAGTTCTGCTCCTCACATTGTGCATCGCTTCCTGGCTCCAGAGGGTAAGTTGTGTGCTGGAGAAGCTTGTCACACTGGGTTTCCTGACCTGTGCTGACTGTTCTCCATTGTTGGAGGAGCGCAGGACCTCGTTGCCATTGGGGATGGTTGTGGTACTCTTCAGGGCAGCCCACTTCTTTTGAGTGTGACTTCTCGGCTCCCATGTAGAACCCTCAACCCACTGCACAGCTCCTTCACCCCGCTGGCATAGACTTTTTAGTTCCACTGCTGACCTTTGGTCTTCCCAGCACAGAACCGTAAAATATACTGGAATGAGTCCTCATTGTGGGCTCTTAGATTTCCAGTTGGATTTGTGGGAGGCATTGTCATGCATTTGGGTCTCTAGCTCAACTCTTGCAAGACATTGCTGTGGGATCCAGGCCCTCAGCTAAATATCCTGGGTCTTAGTGTTGTGGATAGATTTTCCTGCACTTCTTTGTGTATAACTCTGGGTGACTATTATAAAACAGTATTAGAAACTCTGTGTCCTGTATGCAGTGGTTCTCTCTGTAACCCCTGATTACAACAACCATCTTGATAAAAATAAAAGTGAAAGAGAAACAATGCACAATTTAAATTTAGGTAAAATAAAATCCATATTTTGAAATCTGTAAAACAATTCCTAGGACAAATAAATGACTTTAACAAGTCACAGGATACAAGAGCAACATGTAAAAATCAATTGTTTTCATACATTAATGCCTCAGTTCACCAACACTTCTATTCATAAACAATTTGGTTAACAAACAGAAGTGTTGGCAAAATTTTGCTTCCATTTGCAAATTCCACATCAATAGACCAACACCACCACAGCCATCTTCCCCCCACAAACACAAATGTGGCCCTTTTCCCCAGAATCGTGGAAAGAATTAAACTTATGAACCAAGGAATCACCGTTCAGTCCAGTTAACAGGAAAAAAAAAGTTTTAAAATATTATTTATAGTCACTGAAAAAATTAGAAATAAATCTAATAAAACATGCATCTGACTTGTATGCTGAGAATGAAAAATGCTGATGACAGAAAGTGAAGTTCTTAAAAAAATGAATAATGGTGGTACATCCCTAGTACTCAGAAGGCTGAAGCAGAAGGATTGCTGTGAGTTTGAGGCCACCTTGGGAATACACTGAGTAAATGCCATCTTAGAGTACATAGGAAACCCTGTCCCAAGGAAAAAAAAGAACAAAAGAAAGAAAGAAAAAAAGAGGAGGAAGGGAGGCTATTGGGGACCCGGCCTAGATCCCCAATCTCACTAACTAGCATACGGTAAAGGCTTAGATAAATGAGACAAATGGTATGGCTTTAGGGCTTCAGGAGGGTCAGAGCCCCTACGGCGTTCTTGACTTTGTTGCTGAGATGAGGGCTAAGACAAAGAGCTTCTCTGGACCACCCATATTTATTTTCATTGTAGACAAAGAGAGGGGATACTGAGGGAGGTGCCGGAACTGAGCAGGACTTGGGAGTCACTTCAAGGACATCTCCAAGTAGGAAAAGATGCCAGAGAAGGAGAACTATCCTATCTCCAAGATAGCATTTGTGGTGGGACTGAGATGCCTGCAGAGTAAGATGCCTGCAGGGCAGTCTCTACTAACATAGTTGATTATGGAGCCAAGATGTCCTCAGCTGCAGCCTTGCCCTTTGAGGTATCTCTGACCTCACTGGCCACTACAGACCTCAGCCAGGACCAGTGATTCACAGAAGTTCATTTACTATGAATCAGTTCCCATCACCAGGCAAGGGGCCTAGACCTAGGACAGGCTCACAGATAAATAAAAAGCCAGTTAGTAAATTTTAAATCCTACTCAGAGCTGCTTCCTAGTGGTCTCAAAAGGAGGCAGGAAGCAAAGTGATGTAGTGCTTATGGACTGGAACATCAACATAGTAAAGATACCAGTTTTCCTCAAACTGAACTATAACTTTTTAAAACAACTACATTTTTGTCACTGATATTTATATTCTTTTTTTTTAAAAAAAAATCCTCATAAAAGATTCTAATAAGTAGCCAATTGGGGGTGCTTTGTATTTGTAAGTCTAGTGTTCACAACTTGACAACAGGGACTCTGAATTGAATTGAAATATGTGCAAAGCCACCTAGCAAAAGAAGAAAAAAAAATCAACATTTGGGGCTAGGACAGAAAGTATTATGTGCAATCATTCTGAAAAAAGGATTTTTCTCAAAGTATTTGTTATTACTGATTTGAGTGAACAAATTTAGTCAGAGCAGCAGGATAGGCTTACACAAGTGATGTTGAAAGTGAAGAGAAGGGACATTCCTTGCGGCAATTAATAACAGCGAGGACAACAAGGAAGAAATTTGAAACCCTCAAAATATACTGTGAAGGAAGGTGCTACAACTTTAAAACTCAAAAGATCCAAAGAGGCAGTCCTTGATAAAATTACAAGGCATTTTAACTTGTTACCCACCACACAGCTACAGCTACTCTCTCTTACAGTTTCCAAGGGTCTCTGAATAACATTTGTTGAGGTGAAAAAGATCTACACAGAATCCAGGAATATTTGACAATGGGTATTTACCATATAAGCCTTAAAGGGAAAATATCCTGTTTCAACAATGTAATTGCTGCCTGATTGTCTTGTCTTTTGTTACCAAGTAAACAAAACACAAACTGTTTTCAAATGTTCGTGTTCTAGTGGTATTTGCATTACCTCCAAAGAGATAATTGGATAAAGACAAAAGTGGAAAAATCTTGAGCTTTGGCAACAGACAGGACTGGGTTAGAGTTACTGCCTCAGCACTCACCAGAGTAATCACTCTACCTCCCTGAACTGTACCTTGCAAATGGAGACAGTGAAAACTCCCAGCACTATTCTGAAGATTAGAATCACCATGTGTGAAGGAGTTTAGAGCATCGTATCAACACGTTTCTGGCATGTAGTCACTGATAAATATTCTTAATACTATCTTATTATTATTTAGTAAGTTTCAGTGTAACATTAGTCACTAATGGGCCAGGGATACAGTTCAGCACCACAGCACCTGCCTGGCAAGTGCGAGATCATGAGTTCAATTTCTGGTATGAAAAAAAAAATTAGTCACTATCAAATATCACTTTGTGTGATTTGAATCCTAGTGGACCAATAAATCCAAAAGAGACTGATTATTGATATGATACAAAGAGAAGACCTCTGTATAAAGCAGTCTTATTTTACAAGACTAACTCCTTAAATGGATTCCAAGGATCCTATAATATTTATTCCAAAACAAATTACAAAACTTGCTACTAAAAAATAGTATTAAGATGACAGAAAAATGTGCCTCAGAAACTTTTTTTCTAGAACACCAAATTTTGTTTATCCATAATATAATCATGAAATGGTTATTCTGCCTATATACTGCAAAAAGCTACAGTATTTTGTACCACAGAAACCCAGGTTTTTCTACTTCTGAAAATTCCAAAACTCACCATAGTGCTATGGTCACTTAAGTGTTTCATGAGTTCACTGGATATGCCCAATTTTTTAATAGGTTAAATTACATTTTATTTGTACAATTCTTTGAAGTGGGGAAAAAAGGAATACATTTCTTGAGACAAGTAGGGTTGTCCCACCACCAAGTTCAGTATTACACTTCTAGGCATTCATCTGTCAGTCATTCAGAGATCCCCTTTTCTTAACCAAACCCCAAGTTTCTCCCTCTGAGGCTCTTGTTCCTTCACTTTGTTATTGAGACTTCTCAGATTCCCAAGTGGTAAAAGAACCCAATGAACCCTGAGAACATTTGGCTTTAGTCAGTTGACTTGTCAGATTCCAATGACAATGGAAACATTTTATACTATAATTTTAAAAAGAGAACAGCAGGGAAAGTTTAGAAAGAACAAGTTCTCAGGGAAACTCAGGGAAATCAAATTAACTGGGAAGATTTAATTTTCACAAAAATATTGCCTTTATCCTGCGTTCCCTCTGAGGTCTGCTTTATAAATGAACTATGTCTGTGAAACAAAGTGGAGTGGAATTTGGCTACAGAAAGTTTGTTATTCTTAAGAGTTAAGGGAAGAAATCATGACTCCAGCTCTTTTTTATAATCATAAATAGTGATGACCCAGACTCATAAAACCTTACAGTGGAAGAAATCTCAGAGATTATAAAATCCAGTCATTTGCTGAGGATGAAACTGAAGCCCAAAAGTATTTCTGGATTTTCTCATGATGACAAAGATCCTTAGCACCAAACTGAATCTGGAACCAGGATTCTCCTCTACAAATCTGACTCGTTATTCCATCACAACAGCCAACTTGGCACACTACATGTCTTCAAATGTAACTTTTAATAGTAACCCCATTTTGTATGTCAGTGAGAACCTTATTGGGTTCAGGACATGCCACCCCAGTATATGACAATAGAAGACCAGAGTATGCCACCCTAACATATACTTTTCTGGCATATTTTGGGTTCGTTATCCGAGGAAACCATAAGCACAAAAGTAGCTCTAAAAAGCTGCCCTGTTAATAAAAAAAAAAAGCTGACATCTATAAAGGAAATCTACATTAATAAGTTATCTGTATCAAGAAGATGAACACTAATAAAGACAATTTGTACAGACCAAAAGGCTTTTTTACCTGCAGATAAAACAATCTTCAAACAACATACACTTTCTGCCTTCATTCCTGTCTTAGATACTTTTCTCTCATCGCTGAGACAAAACACTTGACACCCAAAATTAGGAAAGGAAAGGTTTATTTCTTACAGTTCTTGGGGGTTTCAGTCCATACAAAGTTGGCTCCAAGGCAGCATGGCATGGCTGGGCAGCCATTCATGGCAGCTGCCAAACAGCAAGGCACGAACTGGCAAGAGAGGGTGAGATATGCCTTCTTCCTGCTGTATACCAGCTCCACTGCTGGGCAGGTGCAGCACTCACACCACCAATCCCAGCACCAAACAACAAACCAATCACAAATGCCAGACTCAGCCTCATCCATGATTACATTAGGCTTAAGTGGGATCATTGGACCACACTATAACAACTCCTCATGCCTTGTTCTCACCACCTCCAGAAGTTCCAAGTTAACGATATACCCTTGCATCATCTGGCCCTTCAAGTCTTGTATTCTATGGGATACTTGTGTGCTCTGTATATGTCTTTAAATGTGTTTCTTTTTCTCTTATTATGTCTTATGTCAATTAAATTCATAGCCCAGCCAAGGAACATGGAAAAGTGGAGGGAAGACATATTTTTCTCTCCACTTTAGCATCAAATCTAACACAAAGGAACCTTATTGATTATACTGTACTCTCAGCACCTCAGCCAGTTCCGGGCACCTTGCAGACTATCTGTCTACTTGAATCCTGCTACCAACCATGAATATTAGACCTACTCTCAGATATACACCTGTCTGTTGTGAGCCTGAAGATCAAATTAGTCAGTCATTCTGTGACCCATTGCTCCTGGGACTGATTAAAAGGTGGCCACATATTTTTTGGAAATAGTCCCATCAAGAGGTAGATCTAAGTTTCTTTGCCCAAAAATTTGCACAGGCTCTCTAACTACTTTGACCAACATAATACTACAAGCCCAGGCATGAGGAACAGGAAACTTCCACTCACTTTTGGAACTCTTTCTCTGAGCAACTGAGCTGCTGTGTAAGGTCTGACCAGCCTGAGACTGTCATACTGGAGAAGCTACAGGCAGTGCTTCAGTTGATGGATCCTGCTGTGCCTTGCACTCCTGGGTTCTCTAGAACCCATCCACCAGATGAGTACCACGAGTGACCTAAATTAATGCCATAAGGATCAGGAAATTGTCCAAATGACACTGCCTCAATTCCTGATTCACAAAGCCAAAAGATATAAGATGATTGTTGCCTTTAGGCAAGCTGTAAGTTTTAGAGTAAACTGTTATGCAATAATAACTAAAATGAGCTCTAACCAAAAAAAGAAAAGAAAAATCCTCTCTGTTTTCTTCTGGGGGGTCTCAATTAAAAACATAGTTGACTGCAAGTAAAGAAATTGCAATTTAGTGACTTAAACAGAAAACAGACATCCAGAGCTAGGAGCTTGGAATTGGTACAGCTTGTTTAAGCTGCTATCAGGGACTCAGACTCCTTCTATTTTCTTTCTGTGTACCCACAGTGGATGACTCCAAATCTCTCTAGCCATCGAAGCAATGTTTTAAACATCAAAAAGAGGCAAGGGGAAAGCACCAAAGAGACCAAAGCTCATGCGATTGGCTAGCAAACTTGCTTCTTTTGAAAAACTTTTCCAATTTCATTGCATGATATTCCCTTATATTTCACTGTCAAGATTTTGATGTCATTGGCCACCTCTAGCTGCAAGAGAGCCTAAGAAGACAAATACTGTTGGCTCAGCACATTGTCATCCTCACAGTAATTGGGCTCCACTAGGAAAGAAGAAGGATATTATCATAGCAGGTGGTGTCTGCAACAGGAATTCTTTCTTTCCTAGGACCTCAAACTGCACAGTGACTGCTTACTGCTGTAGTTCTTGAATTCCTAAAGCGAAGTGGTTTATCACATAAATCTTATGGGTTTAGTAGGTCAGAATATTGTATTTAAATTGAACTTCCATAGAAAGTTCACTTTTTCATGTACCTAAATTGTACACTTATATGGGGGTGGCTTAGAGACGCCTATAAAGATTTTTTTTTTTCGATGGCGAACACTTCCCTTCCCCCTACCAAGCACCCATTGGAGCTAACACTGTCTTCTTGGGCGGTGAAGCAACAATAGTCATCGCCGCTCTAAGGAATGATTTGAAATTTGCTCTTCACAAATACAAAAGGCTTTAATAACTAGGTCAACCTATAATAATCATTTCTGTGTGTCTTTGCATGACAAATGAACAAAGATGCAAATCCACTTTCAATAGCACTCATACATGCAAAAACTCATTATAAAAATGGAGGCTGTCATGTTTGGAACAAGAATTTAAAAAAAAAAAAAAAAAGACCTCATCTGAAATCCAAATACCTCATGAGCACTTGAACGTGTAAACACGGCCTAAATGTTAATGAAGCAATTCCACTCACTCAGCAGGATGAGCAACAAAAGAAACCCTTTTCAAGACACAGCTGTCAACAATTACACTTGGTGGGGTGGAGCTGGCTGATATTCAGCATCTTAAAGCTCATGGAAATGTGGAGCCTGTTTGACAGAAAACCATTCCAGACTCCAGGGGAGACAGAAAACCCCTGTTTACTTGGCAGGCCAAAGAATGGGATATTCTGGTCAGCTGGATATCCCCACCCAGCTCAGAAATAAGTGACAGTGTTTTTTAAAGATTCCAAATGATAAAGAAAACAGGAAGAAGGATATAGGGTTTAACTCACCCTTTCTTGATCAGAGATTTGAATGGCATTTATGGGCCTGGCGGGGTCTTGATGATTTCACAGTCAGAACAATTGTTCTTTTTTTTTTTAATTTGAACTTTCTAGTTACCTAATACTTGTATAGATGAGAAAGTTCATTTCATTTTATGATTTTTATTTCTATTTTATAACTATTTAGATGAAAGAGCCTCTATTCTAGCTAACGAGTGTTCCTTTGAGAATTATTTCTCTTGTCTCAATGTGAATGCTCCTGGACTGATAGACAGGTTTTTACCATGGTCTTTTGACCACAGGGAATTGGACAAGGAGTACTTCTTCACTGCAGTGGAATCATCAATTCTCTTTCCTAGGAAATCAAGGATCAGAATTTAGAAAAGCCCCACAGTCTTCCCCAGTTTCCCTGAATGTTTCCTTGAATATGAGACATTTTTTGAATGTGTAACTTTTTGAATATGTAGAGAGAGAAGCAAGGAGCCAAGCTGAAGAAGAAAAAAAAAAAAAAATAGGAGGAAACTCTGTGAAGAGCAGACTAGGTGCCAATGGAAGCCTCTGGAAGACCCTCCCAGAGTGGCCATGTGTTTCCAACAGCCAGTGACTCCTGGTTCTTGCCTTCCATGCGGCCAGATCATACTTTGTGCCCCCCGCTTCCCTGCAGCTCACTTGTATCTTGGCTCTTTTTAAATTTTTTTTTCTCCCAGCACTGGGGATTGCAGAGCTACATCAACAGACCTTTTTTATCTTATATTTTGAGACAGGGTTTTGCTGAATCACATAAGTTTCCCAGACCAGGCTCAAACTTGTGATTCTCATGCTTCGCTCTACTAGACTTTGTCCTTTCCTTCTGAGGTGAACTAACTTGGGTGACTTGGCTATCACTTGCCTCTCCAATTTTCATTCTTCCTGCTTTCTCACTAACTAAAACAGTTTTATCCAGAGCAGCTAAGAAAATCACAATTCTGAGATTTTCTTAGGATAAGGAGCAATTAATTGGAAGTCTCTTGATGAAGACAAATTTAGGCCAATCCTTCTGTCTTGCTGCATAGAAAGCAGATATGATTGCTGTAGTTCCAGCAGCCACCTGTAGTCACATGGCAATCATGAGGATGGAAGCCAGTGCTAAGGTTGGTGGAGGAGAGAAGTAAAAGGAGCCAGGTGCCTGTTAGCAAGGTAAATCTTTCCTGTGAACCCAAAATTGTCCCCTCCTGTGACCCATGTAGGTGCTAGTGCCTTGCGGCCAATCCCAAAGAGAGTTTCATGTATCTTTTTACAAATTTTACTAAGTGTTCCCATAGATGGTCTGAGCAGTGCCTGCATCATTTTCAGTATGTTTGAAGCAACCTGCAAGAGCAAATAACATAGAAAACCACTTCTGTATGATCTACAGCTCTTACTCAGCGCTGGTGGGTGTGACCCAGGAAGTCCATGACAGGGTAGGTCCTCCTTGTTCTCTCCCTGCCTAGGCAGAGCTGAAAGCAAAAGCATTTCTTCCTCTCTGGAAGGAATGAGAGCAGCACCACACACCAGAGGTAGCCAGGCCTAGGTTGTTTCCGTGGGTTACCGCTAACATCTAGAGAAAGAAAAACTTTTTATCCTAGTGGCCAGGTGTGGTGGCACGTGGCTGTAATCCTAGCACTCAAGAGGCTGAGCCAGGAGGAGCACCAATAGCAACATATTTGTACAGGATTTGCAGATCATGAACTAGTTTTGCTTTAATGTCTCACTTCACATTAAAAGAACTACTTTAAACCAGGCTTCAAATTCCTACCTGCGCAGTAATTCCCAGTAATATCCCAGATGCCTTCCTATGTGGAGATCTTATCAGGCTCAGTCTGGCCCGCACAGGGGGCAGTTACTTGGTTCTGTCTTATCTGATATTGTGAGAAACAGTATTCAACAAGATAAAAACTAAAAGGGAATAAGCAACAATGTCATTTAATTAATTTAATTAGTGTAGTATATTTCCATAAAAAGTATAGGTTGGGTACATCTGGGAAAAATTACTATGATATAATTTTAAGGGATTATTAATTTTCTTAAATGCAACTATGCCACTTGGCTCTGATTCTTCTTAGATGTTTCCTAAAGCATTTAGAGTTAAAGTATCATGTCTACAATTTTCAAATCCATCAAAATAAAATCTGTATAACTTTATAAAATGTATATCTGTATCTACATCATGTTTGGCATTCAAATGTAAGGGTGACCTGTGTACATACATATAGACAAGAGACAGAGGAGAGGATGAGAACAAATATAGATGGAGATTTTAAAAAAAGGCAAATATAGCAAAATGTTAATGAGAGTTAAAAGCTAAGTAGAATGTATATAGTTCATTGTTGTACTATTTCTCCTTGTTATACTCCTTCACCTTTTCTATATATATGAAAATGTCAAGGAAACAAGAATTTGAAATGTGGATATCATGAGCTAGATTTAATATGTCCTCTCAAAGATTTTTGTTTGTTTGTTTGTTTGTTTGTCTTTTTGAGACAGGGTTTCACTATGCAGTTCAGGCCAGCCTTAAACTCACTTTGTATCCCAGGCTGGCTTTGAACTCACAGTGATCCTCCAGCTTCATCCCCCAGACTGCTGGGATTACAGGTGTGTACCAACATGTCTGCCTCCCCCAAAGTCTCACCTGTTAAAAGGTGGAGCTTTTGGAAGCTGATTCAATCATGGAGACACTAAAATCATCAGTGGATTAGTCCATTGATGAGTTTGTTGCTGACTGTGTTGTTAGTAAGTGGAGCCTGATTGGAGGAGGTAGGTCACTTGAGGCATGCCTTTGGAGGGCCTGTCTCTCACTCTGGATCTCTTGAATTCTCTGCTTCTTGGCTGCCACAGGTTGAGCAGTTTTTCTCTACCAGGCTCTTCCATCATGCCATTTCATGTCATTTCTGGATGGTTCCAGCTGTGGACTGAACCCTCTGACACCGTAATTCAAATAAATCTTTCCTTCTTTAAATTGCAGGTGTTAACTATCCTGTACCAAAGATGGGAAAGCTAACTGGTACAGGAGGTAAAGTGACTTTATTTTTCAAATGGAGACAAGTAAATCTGTTATTATTTTTAGAGTAAACATATACTTGCCTTACAAAAATAGACATGTAGATCAGTGGAACAATATAGAAGATATAGGAACAACTCCATCCACCTTTAGCCATCTGATCTTTGCCAAAAGGGCTACAACTATACTCTGGAGAAAAGGCAGTGTGTTTAACAAATGGTGCTGGAAAAACTAGTGGTGCTCATGCAAAGGAATGAAAGTAGATCCATATCTCTCACCCTGTACTGAAAACAAACCAAAATGAATCAAAGACCTAAATATAAAAACAGGAACATTAAAATTGCTAGAAGATAAAAACTGGGAAAAAAACTTGAAAACATGGGCATAGGCAAGGACTTCCTGAACAGAACTCCAGAGCATAAGAAATAATACCTGGAATAAAAAATAGTACCATATTAAATTAAAAAGCTTCTCCACAGCAAAGAAAACAACCACCAGTAAAGAGACAGCCTACATAATGGGAAGATTTTTTTCTGATAGAGAATTAATACCTAAAATATACAAGATAAAGAACACAAAAATTTAGACTTTAAAAAAGAAATGACCTAAGAAAAGTGGGCAAATGAAATGAATAGACAGTTATCAAAAGAAGTACAAATATCCAATGTGTCCATGAAAAAGTGCTTAGTATCTTTAACAATACAGAAATAAAAATCAAAACAACTCTGAGATGTCATTTTATTCCAATCAGAATAAAAAAAGCTTTTATCAAGAACACACACATGAATATACACACACAAAACAAATACTGGCAAGAATATAGGGAAAAAAGAAGGCTTCTCTACTGTTTATGGGAATGTAAACAAGTACAATCACTATGGAAATCAGTGTGAAGATGACTCAAAAAACTAAAGCTAGAAATTCCAATTGGCCCTGTTACAAATCTCTTATTTTCCCAAAAGAGTTAAAGACATCATACTCTACTGATACATGCATAGTGGTGTTTATAGCAGTGGAATTCACAATATCTAAACTATAGAAATAGTCTAGATGTCCATCACTAGATGATTGATAAAGAAAATGTGGTGTATGTACACCATAGGGTATTACTTATTAAAAGATGAATTTGAGTCATTTGTAGGGAAATGGATGAATCTTGAGATCATAATGCTAAATGAAATAAATCCAACATTGAAGGTTAAATATCACATGGCTTCTCTTATATGAGAAATCCAAAATGTAAATAAAGAATAAAATAAAATAGAGATGATAGAAAACAGGAGAGTAGATGTTTTGGAGATGCAGAAAGGATTCAGGGGAAGGGGGAAGAGGAGAGAATAGGGAGGGGGAAAGGAAACTGAAAATAATCAAGATACACTGTATGTATGTACCAGTTCCCCAAAATGAATGTAAATATTGTGTATTTCAAACATATACCAATAAAAAAAGGAGAAACAACAAGGAGCATACAAAGATAAACTGATTTATTGATTAAAACAATATTGGCCTTTTCTCCAAATAAGAGACCAAGTAATTTTGTTACTTATTTCTCTAGATTTTTCTCAGTAGTAGGGGCATTTAGAGTTAGTCACTGAGAAATTGCCCATCATATTTTAAATTTAATTAGATTTTTAAAACCACTCTTTTCAGGACTGGTGAGTAGTTGTACAAACTATACTCCTCACAAGGGTAGCCACTCCCAAAGGCAATGTTGTGATGACCCCTGAAGCTGTGCGTGAGATGACCAGTTCCTCCCACGGTACTCTACATGCTCCCAGGTTCGACACTCAACTTCCCGCCTCTGTGGGTGTTCACCTTGGGCTTAATGCTAGGGAGCCCAGCTGTGTATAACCATGTTCAGCAATGCTTCATCAGCCTCCATCAACATGCTCTTGTATTAGTACTGTTCTGTGCTAACTCTATGCATGATTCCCAAGGCTTCTCCCACATATGGCAGCAGGTGTGCTCTACCTGGTGACACCATTATCAAGGAGTCTTCAGGAACTGTGACCTAGACTTTGTTGGTCTCAGGCTTTTCAAATGCTCCAGTATCAGCAGAACCTAAGGCCAACACCACAGCTCAACTGGTGAAGCGTGATTTATACTACTCCCTTTTTGTGTTATTTTCTCTCTTAGTACCCATAACTATGCTACTCTTCCCTAGTCCTCTACCCATCTCCAACCCTGCTAATAGTGTAGAACTATTAGTTTTCCAAGGAGTAAATGGAGACCTCAGACAAGTTAAAAATTTTCCAAAGTCCTAGAGCTTGTTACAGCAGGAAGAGGACTTGAGACTAGGTTCATCCAAGTTCCCAGCAGCTCATCACATCCATGAGTAAGGAGTTCAAATTTGTTTTTACCCTCCCAGGGAAAGTTTATAGTTTTACAAGAATTCATAGACAGTAACCCCTGCATTACCCTGCTATGGAATGGAGATGGTCTGTGAGTATTTCTCAAGGTTCACATGCTGAAATCTTTGTCCCCAGTGTGGATATGGTGGGAACTGGAATAACCTTTAAGAAGTGTGGCATAGCACAAGGTAATGAGGTCATTGAGGCACTGGAAGGAATTAGTGCTGGTATGAGTGAGTTAGTTCTTGCCAGTATGGGTTGTTATAAAGTGAAGCTACCCCATGTGCGTGGCCCTGCCTGCACTTAGTGTTTCTCTTCCTGCTTCTCTGCCATGCTGTGATGCAACCACGAGGTTGGCATCATGCTGTTTGGACCCTCAAACATCAGAATTATGGGCCGAATAAACTTCCTTTCTTTATAAGTGCTCATCCTAATGTATTTTGCTATAGGAGCATAGAATGGACTAACACAGACCACAAGAAGGGAATGCAGGACTTGTAAGAAGAGTGATTTTTCCAAAGCACTGTGCCATCCACACTCTCTGACCCTATCAGATGGGTGGGCATCTACCCACCAGCACAGGTACTGTGGGAAAGTGGGAACCACACCTTGCAGTAAGATAGAATTCGGTTCGAAACCTGTGTCTGCTTTTTGACCTTGGACAAGATAGTGGGACATCTTTATAACATATTTTCCCCATTTATAAGATGAAGATAATCACATTCTCTACAAAAAAAAAACTCACAAATTTAAATGAGATAAAGAGTCACACGAAGAATGCAGAGCAGTTCCTGGACTGTGGTAATGTGATCTTTGGGAAAATGGCCTTCCTATGATGTCTACCATACAGAGTGATTAACTGCATGTTCCATCTTCACTATAAGATAAACTAACACTTTTCATATGTATGTGCCTTATTAGAGCCAAGTCCCATGTGACTCCAACTGGGAGTATGGTCATATTTTAAATGTTAAAATATGAAAAAATCAGACTTTTAAAATCCAGTCTTTGAATCTTTTGAAGGAATGTAAGGGTAACCAACTTTAATGCAAAATAATTTAGCATTTCCTTATTTCTCCTTACCCATTTTTGTTGTTTTGTTTCATTTTTGCAGTTCTGAAGATTACACCCAGTTTCATGCATGCTAGACAAGACAAGACCACTGAACTCCACCCCCAGCCCTTCTCCTGCCTGTTTCAATGAATCTCAAAGTCTCCCCAGCCTCTCAGTGGCTCTCTCTAAAGCTCTCCCCCTCACCCCCAACCCAGTAGCTCTAGACTTACTCTCCTCGTGACTCCTCCTCCCTCCTCACCTTCCTCCCTCTGCCTGGGCCTTCCTTGCCTTTCCTTCCCCAGGGTTTTGGTTGTTTTTTTTTTTTTTTTCCTTCAGCTCCATCCTATGTTATCCATCCTTTGATTTTATAGCATAAAAATCTCAAAATTAAATATATTTTTGAGAAACATACTGCAGTATGTTGGGAGTGAAATAATATGATGTTGAATTTTGTTTTAAAATACTTTAGGGGGAAAAATGGTAAATGATGTGCACGTAGTAAAATCTTAAGTATGGGTGATGAAAACATGGCTGTTTTCTGTTTTTAATTTTTGCCTCTCCTTTTGAGGAGGTTAGAAAATTTCCACAATAAAAAATATTAAATCTTGGAATCAGTATGACAAAAGTAGGAGGTGAGAAGTGGGGAGACACAGGAGAGGAGCATTTGACTCAGCTGCTTCAGTCACTCTGCAGAAAGTGGGGAGAGAGAAAGGGAGGAAGTTTGTGACCATTACAGCATTAATCCTTCCCCAAAAGGGTTTGAAAATTTGCCCCAAACTGTTAGCTATGGCTACCCATAGACTGAGGGTTAGAGTAAACAGTAGTAGCTCCAACTTCTTATTTTGTACACCAGTCTAATATTTGATTTTTAGAACAGTAACTAAGAGTTTTTATTGTATCCTGAAATCAGCCTCCCTGCAGCCTCTATTCCCATGGTCTGGTCCATCTTCATTCAAGAGCTCTTCAAATAATTGAAAGCTGTTACAGAACCCTATGTGGAGTGAGAAAAATTTAATGGACACTTGAAATACAAGGATCTTTGCTTTTAAACGCTCCTTATCAACGTGCGCTTTATATGCTGTACATGTTCAGTAAATGCTTTAATGTAATCACTGCCTTCTTAGGAAACACTTTAGTAGCTTGGTTGTTATCTTCTTAATACATTATTTCAAAAATTGAACACAACACTTTACATCAGTGGTTCCAAGCCAGGGGTTGAGAGGTGATTTTGCCTTCCAGAGGACATTTGACAGTGTCCGGTGACACTTTTGATGGTTCTGATTTGGCCATGGGGAATAGTCTTCTGGTAGGCCATGAATGCTAAGTATCATAGAAGACAGAGGACAGACCCTCCACTAAAGAATTCTCTGGTAAGTGTTAATAGTGCCGAGACTGAGAAACTCTGCTTTGCATCACTTCATCTGTGTCTAAAGGCCAGTAAAATCAACATGTTTGAAACATCAAGACAGTTTCTAAAATGTAAAGTATTTTGCTACTCATTTTCATGACTTGGTCTCACTTTTGCTTTATATCAAATAAGGCTAAACAAAACTTTCCTCCACAAGGAATGACCCTGTGCTTTCCTGCTCCATCTTATACATACACCTTTGAGTCTCAGAGCCCAAATGAAAATTTCCTTTGCTTAGTTAAATTCCATTCCACATTGTTACTTTTATTCAGTGTGAATTATTTCTCACATAAGGTATAAATTGTCCTTCAGTGCTTTGAACAAACTATAAATAGTCAAGCAACTTTATGATTACTTTGTTAAGATGTGGACAGAAAATTACTGACCTGAAAAGGACCCTCAAAAATGACACTCAACAGCCAGACACAAGCGTGAATCACTCTCTTTTATGTATTATATATCTTCTACTAGAATCGATATAGGAAAATCATTGCCCATGTCATGGTACCACCTCACCTGCAGCGGTATCTGCTTTGATGCTATGAACTGTATACATAGTTTGAAGCCTTTAATTGCTTAAATGATGGCATTTGGAGTTGGCCCTTTGGGAGGTAGTCAGGTCATAAATACAGAGCCCTCACGATGAAATCAGTGCCGTTATGAGAAGAGACTCCCTCCCTCTCCTCCTCCTCCTCTTTTTTTTTTTTTTTTTTTTTTTTTTTTGTGGCACCGGGAATTGAACTCACAACCTCGCACCTGCCAGGGCAGGTGCTTAAGCCACTGAGCCAAACTCCCGGCCCTGGTTTTTTGAGGTAGGGTTGCACTATGTAGCTCAGACCAGCCTTGCGCTCGCGTTGTAGCCCAAGCGGGCCTCGAACTCACAATGCTCCTCCTACCTCAGCCTCCCAGGTGCTGGGATTAAAGGCGTGCGCCACCACGCCCGGCTCTCCTCCTCCTCTTCATCCTCTTCTCTTCCTCGTCGTCCTCCTCTTTTTTCCTCTCCCCCTAAAACCCTGGTGAGGATGCAGGGAAAAGATGGTTACCTACAAATCATGAAGGATGACTTCCCCAAGAAACAAATCAGCCAGTACCTTGACCTTGTACTTCCCAAGCTCCAGAACTGTGAGAAGTAAATATCTGCTGTTTAAATCATCCTGTGTATGATAATTTTTTTATAGCAGCTGATGTGAACAAGGCAGTATCTTTTGGCACTCTGGAAGCATTTCTCTACATCTATGTCATTTGTAAATCTGATAATTCTCTTCTGATAATCAAAAGAGATAACCTGGAATTTATTCACAGTGCATTTCCTACTTGTTTAAATTCAGGAAGGTTATCTCCATGGCTGCCTTATCTATTTGTAATATTTCATTTATTTCAGGATCCTATTAATTGTAAGACACACCATTATTTTATGTGATGCAAAAGAAAATAAGATGCACATCATGGTCATAATATTTTAAAATACACAAAGATACATTCAAATTTTAAAGATGTTGACTTTTTTTAAGATGCTGAAATGTTAAGGAATGTGTATTTTGGAATTTAGGAACATAATGGCCCTTAATACAAAGTGTGGCTTTGGGAGAGAAATAGAACAAGCGTTTTTCAGTCACCATATTTGTCCTACAGCTGAAACTCTCAGCTTTACTCTGTATTTCTGTCACAAGGCCCACATTTATAGAACTGTTCCTTCCATCACTGATGCTAGTGAGAGCAGAGTGATCACTTTGACATCCCCATCTCTTGAGGAAGAAATTGATGCTCGGAAGCGAAAGCATTGGACCGCAATAAGGTGCTCTTCTTACTTTCCAGGCAAACAAATACTGTGGAATTTGTCTCTGTCTGACCAGTGAATTTAATGCCACAGAGCCCTCCCATTCTAAACTTGAAGCATCAATCTTTCCTTTAAGTAGGCTGCAAAAGAGCAAGTCTGGCTATGAGGACCAAGGGGTGACACATGGTGCCTGGGAACCAGCCCAGGACCCGGATGAGTTGCATCCATCCCAGAGCACATTCACAGCAGGAACTGAATTTTGAGCAGAGTTGTTCTCCAGATTCTCTTAGACAGAAACTCACCAAAATCCAGAATCCAAACGAATTGAAGATGTGAAGCTTCTGTCCTGGGAAGATCATCCTGAGAATGTATTTATCCTGATGCTATGGGGGATGTAGTCAGGCTTCCTGCTTTTTCCCTCTAATGCTCAGTCAAAAACCGATGCACACTGCCAAGGCTCACTGCCCTGAGGGCTTTGGGTTTGCAGCTGAGCTGTTCTATTCTCAGATTCCACACAACACTGGTAGGAAACTAAGATTTCCAGGAAGAGAGCTCTCCAGAGGTGGCATTGCTGGGAACAGGTTAAACCTTGAGCATTTCTCCTTCCAGAGTATCTCACAAAGGAATTCAGTTGGTCCTGTTTTGAGGGGCCTGGGCTGGACTTAACAACTTCCTTCCTTCATGCTCCATCAAGTGAAGTGGGCAAAATCTTCCCCTCCAGAAAGTGGGACTGTCATACATCATAGGCTCTCATTTTGGATGAGCCTTTCCCTAGTGGCTGGGAAGCATGCACTTCACCACTTCCTCCTTGCGGGCAGCAAAAGAAGTGCACTGCATTCACAGCTTGGGAACTGCCAGTGTGGCTTTACTGCAACCCTGGAAGCTGCAGAAATCCATGCTCAGGTGGCTTCTTCTCACTTCCAGAGCTTCATTATGCCCCAGGGAATCTCACAACTGAGCCTCCTTTTACATCTCTGCTGAGACACTGCCCCGACTGCAAGGTAAGGGACGCCGTGTGTGGCTTGAGTCTGCAATTGCCGCCTAGGGTTCTCATATTTGTAACTTAAATACTGTTGTTTTGTCAAACATGCAAAAAAAGAAGACTATTCTGTATGCTTCATAATGTTTAACAACGTACCTTTTTTCAATGTAGTAACCACAAAAGACAAAGAGCACGTGGCAAGAAGGGGGATATTAGTAGTACTTGAATGTCACACTGCAGATGGCAACATCACCATCCTCTGGGGTCATTCTGGAAATTTGGGGGTACAGGGGATTTGGACAGGAAGGGAACTCTTGGATTTAGTGGATGGGTTCTTATCCCAAACAAGAATTTTTCTCCATCCTGGTTGACTTGCAAATGTCACACAGGACAACTGTGTAAATGATTGACCTGTTCCTAGTTATATTCACATAAAACTCAACAAGAAAAAAATTCTTTTTGTAAGGTTTTGACTTACTCTAATTTTTGTGGAACTGTAACTACATACAAGTGGACAGGAGGTTGCACTTTGCTCTGTACAGAACTTTACCAAACATTGTTCACTATTTTGGTAAAATCACATGCAGTAGTTCAGACCTCAAGTCAGTCTGCATTTGTCCCTGTGAGGTTCAGGGTGGCTCTGTTTACAGGTGGCAACATCTGATTCCTTCATATGCCTTCTAGTCTGATTGTGCCTGGATATTTACTTATTGAAATATGTACGAGCATATTTCTTCTCTTAGAAATGATTTCCTCTTACTTCTCCTTACAAGGTTGTCAGTATATCACATTGATATTTTAAACTACGTGTCCAAGTAGATTATATTATCTCTGAATTTTATTTCAAGATAGCAGAAAGACTATTGATTTTCCACTGCTTCATGAGGATTCACCACAAACTCAATGGCTTAAAACCACACAGATTCATTATCCTCGCTTCCCGTGGGCAGGAGGCCAGGACAGCACCAGCAGGGCCCTCACTCAGGATCTCTCAGGGCTCCAATGAAGGCATTCACCGGCTGTGTCCTCCTCTGGGGAGTCAGCTAGGAAAAGAACTGCTTCCAGCCTCATTCGGACTACTGGCAAGACTCAGTTCTCTGCAGGCGTAGGCAGGACTGAGGTCCCTATTTCCTTGTGGACTGCTTACCACGGTTACTCTCAACATACAGAGCAACTTTCTGGCCCTTGCCAGATGACTCCTTCCACAGACCCTCTCACGATGAGGCAGTTTGTTTGGTCCCAGTCAGGGGAGGGCATCTAATACTTCACGCTCTTCTACAGGTCAGGTCTAGTTGGGATAACCTCCTTCTTTAACTCACTGTTTAGTAATGTAATCACGGGAATGACAGCCTCATCACATTCACTGGACTATCTCATACTCAAGGGGAAGCGATTGATTATATAAGGCAAGTACATCAGGTGGGGTGGACATCTTAGTGGCTGTCTTAAAATTCCTCCTGTCATGAGCTTAAAACAATAATGATATAAAAGGGGGTATTGGGGCTCATAAAACTGAGGAACATAGTATGCTATGAAAGAGAGTTTTGCACATACTTTTATCTTATTTAAGCCTCAAAACCACCTCTTGAGATAGATACTATTTTTTTATTGACCTTTCCCAAAGCCAGCAAATTTTAAAAAATGCTTCGGGCAACAGCACAGGAAAAGCATTCAAAAGGGAAGAGAAAGAAAATTTGCACTTCAATAAATTTACTCAAAACTTGAAAAATCTAAAGATTTGGGAGAATAAAGCTATCACAATATTACTGTGCATGAAAGTTTTATGTTTTCATATTTTAGTGTTTTTTATTTTTAATTTTGAAAATAATCTCCTCATTGCTTCTGATCTCTAAATTAATCCACCCTTACCCCCACCCTCCTATTTTATGATGAATATTTATTGAGCATTTATTATGTAAATAAAATGGGGTGCTATTTTATGATTGGCACACAAAACAATTTAACTAATTCTAGCAAAAATCCAATGAGTCAAGTAGTATTGCCTGCATTTTACTGATGAGGAAAATAGAGCAAAAGACTCAAGAACTCACCCATGGTCACACAGACAGTCAAAGCAGGGGTTGGACCCATGCAGACAGTGCACAGCCTGTCCCTTTACACACCTCACTTTGCTACTTCCTGGATAAGAAAACTAGGACCCCAGGAAGATGTTATGACTTATACACAGTCACCCTCTTAGTGTGCGACCCACACGACTCTACCTCTTGCTCCTCCAAAGCTTTTGCCTGCCTGTTGTTTGATATTTTGTTTTCTTTCTTCTCTGTAATTTTAAATATTTATTGCAATCAAATAAATAATAACTATATAACAAATATATACTAAGTTTTGTCATTTTAACCATTCAAGCCTATAATTAAGTGCTATTAGTTGCATTCATAATATGCCCCCATCACCACTACCCATTTTCAAAAATGCTTTATTCACCCTGAGCAGAAATGCTGTAATCATTAAATAATAACTTGTGCCCATCAATTCCCACCTCCTCTAAATCCTAAGAATCTCTAATCTTTCTACTATGAATTTCCTTATTCTAGACATTTTTAGAAGTGGTGTCATCCTACTATAGGCTGCTAAGTTAGATAGAAAGTAACATACAGTCAGAGAAGGATTGGCCACTCAAGGAAGTCAGCACAAAAAAAACTAGAGGCATCCGAATTTTTGCTAGGGGCAAATCTAAAAGAAAGCCAGGCCTCTGGATGATGGTGCAATAGCCAGGCCTGCAAAATAAACAGCAACTTGAGATTATACTGTAATTTGCATCACATGGTCCAGTGGGCCCAGCTAGGCATCAGACTCATAGGTAAATGACCAGAATGCCTGGATCCATATTCCCCTCCCTTACCAAGAATTCCTTTAATCTTTCCACATAACTTTGCTATGTGACTTGTGTCCCTATTGGATCAATGCTAGCTAAAGGGTTATACTTGTAGTCTTTAATTGGTTCCTGCCCGAGCATAAGTTGCTGAATATTATGGTGGTGGTATAACATGACAGAAGGCCAAAAAGCAACAGCTTATCTCCCCAGTGACCACTTTCTCTTCTTTCTCTCCTCAGTCCTGAATACAACTTCTTCTTTCCTTTCCCGCCAGTGTGAAGAAAACTCCAATCAGTTCCTAAGGCGTCATTAACGCCTGCCCCTCAAACTCCACCTCTAGTCAAAGTCCATATAAACCCTAAATCCCTTTCTCTCAGGTGAAAGAAGCCCTGCAAGTCATGCCCTTCTATTGTCATCCTCAATAAAGACTTCTTTTTCTTTTTGCCTCTCTGTTGTCCTGGAAAACCTAACAATCTTAAGTGCTGATTGTAGTCTGGCCCATATTGCACCTATACTGTAATTTTGCTGTATAAATTGCTTTGACAAAGGGCCTCAGTGGCCACCCCACTTAGGACCCCTCCTGGAAATCCAGGAGCTATTCTTCTCTCTTTATTTCCAGTAAAACTCTCCTAACTTCCTTTGATTTGAAACTTCATTCCTCCATGTTGTGAGACCACAAACTCATCACATTTGGCAACTAACAGATAAGGAGTTATATTTTCCCTAAATCAGTATATTTGTCCTTCTGTGACTGACTTATTTCATGTAGAATGATATTTAAAAGTTCATCTGTGCTGTAGCAAGGATCAAACTTGTATGTTGTGGCTGAATAATGTTCTATTGTATGATGTGCCATATTTTGTTTATCCACCCATCTGTTGATGGGCACTTGGGTCATTACCACCTATTTCCTATTGTCAATCATGTTGCAATGACACTGTTTGAGTCTCTGTTTTCAATTTTTGGGAACAGATACCTAAGAGTGGGATTGCTGAGTCATAGAGCAATTCCATGTTTAGCTGTTTGAGAAGTTGCCAAACTGTTTTCTGCATTGTACCTTCCCACCAGCCATGTGCTAGGGTTCTGGTGTCTCCACATCCTCACTGACACTTGTTTTCTTTCTTTCTCCTTTCCTTCCTTCCTACCTTCCTTCTTCCTTCCTCTCTTTCTCTTTTTAAACTTATAGCTATAACTATTGGTGGGGAATGTTATCTCATTGTACTTTGTATATGCATTTCCTTAAAGACTACTGATACCAAGCATCTTTTCATAGTTTACTGGCCATTTGAATATCTTTGAAATGTTTATTCAAGTCCTCCATTCATTTCTTTTTGATTGGGTTGTTTGGCTTTTTGTTTTTGAATGTAGGAATTCTTTATGTATTCCAGTAATTTCTTGATTGACAACTTCTAATCCTCAAACACATATCTGTCCGTCTTAAAGATCCAGGTGGAAACAAACACGCCTTTCATACAAGTCACAACCCTAGACATGGACAGAATGCAAGAGGAAGAACAGGGTGCCCTAAAGTCACTAACCCTCTCCCATTAAAGAACAATCTATGCATTCTACTTCTTGATGCTTGCTAGGTGTATCACCACAGACACTGATAACTGCCTCCCACATCCCGTGGCCCTTTTCCCCTACCCACAGCTGCAGCAGAGTGGCAGGGATCTGAGGCAGGAGGGGTCTGTGGATGGGAGAAGAAGACCAGAGAATCTGCAGTGGTGGTGTGGGAGCTTCCTCCCAGGTAGGAGCCACAAGCATGAGGAGGTGCAGCATGCAGAGAGGAGACGGGCTTACAGGTAAAATGGCAGTGAAGGCGGAGTGGGTGGCAGGAGGGATGAGGGTTGAAGAGTATGAGGATGGGGGGTAGAAAATCAGGAAGAAAGGGGAGTGAGTATCAGAGGACAGGCAGCAGTAACCAAAGCAGGAGAGGAAACACCCCACCCCCAGCTCACCTGCTACGAAGAGCGCTGTGGACCTCTGTGCTTCAGTGAGCACCATTTCTCATCTTAACCCAGCCACCTCTAGATGCTCCACCCCACATCCTGGGTGTGGTTTGCAGTAAGCATGCAAAGTTCTTTCATAGATTCTTCATCGCCTCACAGATGGGAGCTAAGATGAGGGCACAACACTTACCTGTACCCCGGGAAGTTAGCCCTGACTAATTGTCAGCAGTTAGTGACACAGCTGGGACAGCAATGACAGAGGGAGGGTCCTGCCATTTCCAAGCAACAACTGCTTGTGAAAGGGAAGCAGAGCTGACAGAGGCAGGCAGGCGGGCTGCCTTGTGAACTCTGCCAAGATTTGGGCCTGGCAGTGGGGTGTGGCGGGGCTCCCTTTCAACATACAGCCACTTTAGGAGGGGGACCTCAACTTCAGCACAGCAGCTGGCTTTCATGCAGTCTTTTCTAAACAGCTGGTGTGCAGTTTACCATGTGGCATTGTAGACAGGCTGCCCCAGTGAGGTGGAAAATAAAGTCTGGGCCATAAACTTCCTGCTCCTGCTGGCAGTGTAAGTGAGCTAGGAGCAGTGGAGCAGGGGGAGGGGAAGGGCCCTGTGGACCTCGGTCGGGCGTCACCAGGAGCCTGTTCACCAAGCAGGAGCAGAGGGGCAACAAAAGGAACCACTGCTGGCGAAAGAAGTTCAGGTTTCCAGAATAAGACGAGACGTGCTTTTAGGAGAGGAGCTTTAAAGTGACAATTAAGTTGAAGCAAACAAGTATAAGCTTTTTATTGGTATTTCCATCCACACAACCATATGGGATGATTCTATGGTAAAGTGATTAGTTTTGTAGCTGCCTGAACAGGTGTGCAGAATAGTAATCATTGGGGAGGTCATATTTGAAGGCTGGGCCGGGGATTTATCTCTGTGACAAAGCACCTGCCTGGCAAGCGTGAGGTCGTGAGTTTGATCCCTAGTACCAATAAATAAATAAATACTTACTCTGCAAGCCCCTTTCTGTCTTCGGGTGCTATCTCAGTTTACTGTACACATCTGTTGGAAACTGAGGCAGGGAGCGTTTCCAACATTCAGAAGGCGCTGAACTGGAGAAGCTGGGACAGGTGGTGATGGGGCTGGGGTTGAAGTCTGTGCCCTGAGGGAGGCAGTGTCAGGACGAGGCGGCAGGTGTGACACAGCAGACCAGGAGCACAGAGTTTTGGATCCGGTCATCCAGCACCAGCTGACTTCTGAGAGGACTGCAGTGAGTCACAAGGCTCACAGACGTCAGAAAGAAAGAAACTGTGTGACACGGGGTGCCTGTTTCCATTGGCTCCCAAGGGTCCAGCCTGGCTCCTGGCATCTAATATGCTTCAGTATACACAGACACCCATGGGTGTCCATGCGGGATTGTCCTAGAACCTCCCCCTGCATACCGAAATCTGCAAATGCTCAAGTTTCTTATATAAAATGACATAGAGTTCATGAATAAACTATGCATCCTCCTAGTTTAAATTACCTTTACACTACTTATAACACCTAATAGCAGTGTAAGTGGTTGTATTGTTTTGCAAATAATGGCCCAAAATAAATATCTGTACATATTCAATACAGATGCTGTTTTCCCAAATATTTTTGATCCACAGGCGATTGAATCCACAGATGAAGAAACTTTGGATACTTGTGGCTGACTGCACTTCTTTAATGAAGAAGGAATGAACATGAAGAGGATGTTGCAAAATACCAGGCAATGCCCCTGTCCTGGGGCACGGAGAAGCCAGCTCATCACCCAGAACAACCTCAGACAAGGGGACCAGTGTGGGTACTCGGGAATGTGCTGGATGGCTTCCACCACGACTAGCAGAGACACTCATCCCTCGTGTCCACACCCTTGTGGAGCTTGTTTCTAAGAAACAGACAATGGCTACGTAATGGGATATCACTCTCAGGGGTAGGTTACAAACCCACTAGCAGCTTCCACCTTGGAGACTTTTCCTCAACCTGTTGCTTACTGCGAGGGATTTCAGCTGCCGTGTGGGAAGCTGCACTATAAAAAGGTTCATGTGGCAAGGAGGTGAAGGAAGTTCTGGTCAAAAGCCAGCCAGGAACTGAGGCACTTAGCCCAAGAGTCCTCAAGTACTTCCGCTTTCCCAGCTGTGTGTGTGAGCCTAGGAGTTGGCCCACTCCACCGAGTCTGCAGATGAGGACACAGCCCGCCGCTTTCCTGAGTTTAAGGGGACCCACCCAGCGCGGACTGTGAGACAGTACATACTTCTTATTTTAAGCTGTTAATTTGGTAATTTGTTTTACAGTGGAGGGGGGGTACATATAAAGGAAATGTAAATCGAATTAAGCTTAGTACAAGGTCACTCAAACCTAATTTCATATTGACTCATCTCGGCATTTAACTAGTGCTTCTGTGATTCAGCAGAGTTCTCCATTGTGGATAAAAAAGACACATGTATGAGGATAGGAAGAGATAGCTTACTCCAACATGAGAGCTGTAATACCCAAATGAGTCCCATTCCTTTCACAGTGGTCATTTATTCTAGTGTTCATTTATTCTCGTAACACTGATACAGAGGGGATAATATGACTCCCAACCTGCTAGATGTCAAATATGCAGGTTTGTACTCCCCAAAATCAAAGAACGAATTCTAAGGAGCTACTAAGGTTAACAGTAGGAAAAATTTATTGAAATAGCTCCTGAAAGAAAGAAGGGGACCTGAAAGTGGGTTGTCAATGAGCCCACATCTCAAAGGAAGTTGTATAGAGAAAAATCATGAGGTATATACAATGTGGGCCAAAACTATGATCAACCAAGAAGATTACAAATACAGTGTCTTCCATAGTATCTATCCAATGGGGAAGCAGGTCACATAGCAAGTGTATATGGAAAAAGCAAAGACCTTTTTAGGAAGGGATGGATCAGGAGATCCTGGTCACCCACTCAGTTGACCTATACCTATCTAGACTTTATTGGACCATATGATATCAATTATAGTATAATCTTCAAGGTATTGTTCATCCATTGGGGACACATGTAGGCCTGGTCATTCCATCTTTATCTTGAGGCCTGATCTTTGACAGATTCATCTCCGGCACAGTTGTACTGTGTTTTCTTCTTCAGTACTGACTCCCTCCCGGGACTAGCCCTTTCTGACTGCCTGTAATATTTCTAGCTGACCTTGCTGTCTATAATAATGCTGCTGTTCCAAACATATCTGGAACAACCGTTCTCTCACTTTGAATAGGAAAAATGTTGGTCGCATTTCAATAGGAACAGGTGCCCTAAGCAAGAACCTTAAAGCATCCACTTCCGGTGGCCGTAGCAAACCCGGGGAGTTCCAGACAGTCTGGCTAAGGTATAAGCAGGGGGAGGCATCTGCTCCCTGTGAAGCTGTGGCCCAGGATGCCCTTTGGTGCTCCTGCCTGAGGAGCTTATTGAGTATGAATAGAGAAGACTCCTCAGGCCCAAAGTAGATGGAAGTTTTGCAGCCATGGGTGTGCGCTCTGCTGGGTTACTCATGTACCCCAATCCCTGATTTCCTAAGGCCTCCTGATGGCCCAACAGCCTGGGCATCACAAGTTACATCTGGCACCTGTGACTGCACAGAGTGAGCTGGGGGCAGTGAAGGAGGTGTGGCCGGCCTCTGAGGCGGCCTCCTCAGCTGCAAAGGCAGCACTGCCTGAGCAAATAATGGATCCAAGCAGGTGCCAGAGGAGTCTGGGCCCCAGTGTGACCAATGGAGAATGAGGAGAGAGGAAGCCCTGGCAGGATTCCTAGCCAACTCCCTAATTTCTGTCTTCATATCCCCAGGGTCCTTTGGCTATTTACTGTATGCTAATCACTCTAATGATGTCTGCACTGTCTGTAAATCTGTGCTCCTTCATTTGATATTCAAAACACTGAATTGGGCTTGAAATCCAGTCCCTTTATCACAAGAAATGCCAACATTCTCTTCGTTGATGAATCAAGAGAAAAAATAGTTGGATTCTCTTTTGTTATAATTTCTAATGTTGCAAAATGTTGAATGGTTGTTAAACCACTCTTAATATTTGCATTATCTTCAAATGCAAACAAAGTCAGTGACAATAACTATAAAAAGTTTAAAGAGCTCATCATTGAAAATTCACATAGATTTTTAGTCTCAAGGACTAAATTTTTTTGTTTGTTTGTTTTTTGTTTTTTGTGGCACTAGGGATCAAACTCACAACCTCGCACCTGCCAGGGCAGGCACTTAAGGCACTGAGCCAAACTCCCGGCCCTGGTTTTTTGAGGCAGGGTCACACTATGTAGCTCGGGCCGGCCTTGCGCTCGCGTTGTAGCCCAAGCCGGCCTCGAACTCACAACGCTCCGCCTACCTCAGCCTCCCGAGTGCTGGGATTAGAGGCGTGCGCCACCATGCCCGGCTTCAAGGACTAAATTTTAAAGACTTTACTTGGAAGTTTCATACAAACTCAACACTTACCTAATGGTAAGAAACATGCCATGAAAATTTTACCAAGCCCAAACAGATGGTTCCAAATGTCCTCCAATTGCAGCCTTTTACACAAGCACTAATACTTTCTATGTATTTGTGACATGCAAAAGTTTGAGAAGCATTGGGAAGATGCAAGCCCCACGTCCCCGGGAACCAGAACAGTTTAGACCCAGCCTTGGGAGAGGAGGAGATGGCAGAGAATGCCTCGGAGGCTTCCCTGACTGCATCTGCTGAATGGGAACACAGACGAACCAAGATGGCAGCCAGCGAAGCTGCCGAAGCAACAGCCTCTTCACCCCTCAGACAGCTCTGTCCCCTGAAACCCAAGCTAAATGCTGGTTGTCCCTCATGCCTTCTCCTTGTCCTAAAGCTTCTGATGCAGGTGGTGAATCTTCATTCTCTGAGGGTGGGTTAATTTCCAGAAAAGCTTTGCATCACCCACAGCTAAACTCAAATAAATAAAACATTTTGATACAGCTAATAACATTTACAGTCCCAAAGAGGCATGACACAAATTGATTTTTTTCTCCTTGTATTATTCCTAAATGGACTCAGAAAGCAATTTCCTAAGCCAAATGTTTGGGGTATGTCTGTAATAATCACATTGGTTCCCGTGGTTTGTAGGGAAAGTGTCAATTAGATATATGAGATCTAAGATGTTTAATTAAAAGTGTTCTCTTTGCTTTGTAGCTGTGCCTCCGAGGATATGCAAAACAAATTCTCTAAATAGAGGCTTCCGAGAGGTTAGTAAGATACTTTTACTATTGTTGCTAATGAAGTTCTAACCATTAAATTTATAGCTCATTATGGCATCCATCGTTAAAGGGGCTTATCTTCATAAAGGGGTGGAAATGATATCTTAGCAGCTTCCATCAAGAATCATTGCAAAAACATTGACACTATCTGCTATTAATTCATTTCTATTAAATTATAGGCTAAAGGCAGTGTGCTCAACAAGGCAATTAAAATCCATAAAAGATTAGCAATGAAAAAGGTGATCACAGATACCAGTGCAGAAGTGGAGGCATAGGACAGTCGGCGAAAGCAAACCCTCACTGTACCCATTTTCCCCAGAACTACCCAGAATAACTTTGAAATTTTTCCATCATTTTGCTCACTGCTTGTTTTATTTTTTCCGAATTTGCTTTAAATTTATGTTTATTCACCATTAATCGTGAAAATAATGTATGCATATTCTTTCCGAAATCGGAGTACAAGGTAACAGATGAAAATCCCCCACTCATTTATCTTTTATAGTAAATGCAATTAATTAAAATGCTTCACCTTTCCATTTATTCTACATTTTTTAGTTTTTCTCGGGCTCTCTCTGTTCTGCTCTCCAGAGACTTCCTTCTCCCCCGACCCCGCCCCGACTTGGGCTCTCAGATTCCTTTTGTGGTTTCAGTTGAGCCCCAGGGCGGGGGTCTTTCCTGCTGCAGGTGATTCCTTTACACGGGACTCCCTGCACCACTGGCTCCCTCTTGTGGCTCTGTCTGGTCACTGCATACCTACTGCTGGCCTCTTCAGGGACGCGACCCTGGATGAGCTGATTCCCGAGAGACAGTTCTAACGGAGTCGGCAATTAGCCAAGATTCTACCTTCTAACTCTACAGACACTCCCACGGAAGAGTTTGGATCGTCTAATAATAAGCGTGAGTCCACCTGTTCCATCTGTTTCTCAGGCTCTCCCATGTGGGAGAATTTCCACAAAAGCCACAGGACTGTGTGCTAGTGTGTGTGTTTGTGTGTGTGTGTGTGTGTGTGTGTTGACTGCATGTATGTTTGTGAGCAAGTATTCCTGGGAGGGGAGAGAAAGAGGGTTGACAGAGGCTGCTACACAGCTTCCCAACACTCCTGAGAGAATTTTTAGTCATTTACTTAACAAACAAGTATTAAGGACTCCGAATGCAGCAGCTCTGGAATGAAAGCATGCAGCAGATGCGTTCCTGGCACTAAGGCACTCTCACAGTGGATGGGAGGGGCGATGCACAGGCAGTGCTGATCTAGGAACAAGCCCAGAACCACGGGGCAGCAGATCCGAGCTGAGCTCCAGCCGCTCCCCCACGCTGCCCCTATGGCTCCTCTGGACCACAAGGCCAAGAATACCCAGCCTCAGCTGTCCTCACTGGTTGTTAGGAGGGTCACCTGCACTGTGAAAGCATTCTAAAATCCCCAGTAAATGCAAGCCGCAGCTACGAGCATTTTCAAAATAATAACGATAGTACAGTCAATTTGCTTTAAATTTATATATATATATAATATATATATATATATATATATATATATATATAATATTTTGAAGAGACCCACAAAAACTGTGTTATCTCAAAGTACTTTTCTATAGCTATGCCTGCAATTCTTACCCAAGAAACGACACTCGAAAGGATCTTCCTCCCTGGGATGAGATGTTGTGGCCTGGAGGATACACTGTTAATCTCCAGGAGCTGGTTTGTGGGGCTCATACTCCAGTCAGCTCTAGGGGAGTGACGAGCTCTCCCTCTGAAACTGGGCTGCGTCTACTCTGGATCTGGGGGGTGGTGCTGGTGCCCCTGTGGTGGGGTGGCCCCTTATTTCAGTTTGCAGCACAGGCTGATGTTGCCAGACTCATGTCTAATACCGATGGCTACTTCTGTGAACACATGGGTTTTCTCTGCTAGGGGTTATTCAGGCACAGAACTAATGCTTCCAGAAGCAGCCCTCAGACAATGACAGATGACATGTGAGTGGATAAATACACCAACTCTTCACCCCCCAGAGGGCTGGATAACTGAAGAATGTTCTAGAGTGTTGCTCATTTCCCCAGGACCATTAAGCCCCAGTGTGACACAAGGTCTCCTGCTACATACACATCCTTCATTGACTTCCAACTCCTTCCTGTCTCTCCAACTGTTTCCTGAGGTCCGTTTGGAAATAAACTGCTTGTACTCAAATCTTTGTGTTAGGGTCTGGTTCAAGAAGAACTTTACCTAAGACAGTTGGTACCGAAACTGGTCCTGGGCAGTAGTTCCTTGGCATGAGATTTTGGAACTGGATCATTCACCTGCTCAGTGGGAACAAGACCCTATGCCAGTGTTACATGGAGTTTTGGAAGATTTTGAAGCTGCTCACACTACAGCAGCCAGGAAGGAGAGAGTGAAGGGAGGAGTCAGGGAGGGAGATAGGGTCTTCCAGGTCACGCCCCCAGTAACCCCCTCTTCTGACTAGTCTCCACCTTCTAACATCACATTTATCTGTAGTACTCCCATAATTCAGCTACCTTTCAAAAGCCCTGCCTCTGAGCATATGAGCCTTTGAGAGGACGTGTAAATTTAAACTATAACAACTGTCACCATTATCATCCTCAAGCAGCATCGATTAGATGTCCACTTACTCATGGGCCACTTTTAAATAACAAACAGCACATACTGAGCTGACAGTGCCTCACTGTAGCTGACTGTATTTTGGTCTCACCCTCTACAACTTCCTTGCTCTTGCTAGCAGTTCTAAATCACCTTCCTTGGCAATCCTACTTTTCCTGACTCCATACTTCACTTTCCCAACAGCCCAGTTCTTTCCTGCTCTGCCCCTGTATCTTTGTCCACTTACTCAAAGGTTTCTAGTATGGTCAGAACAGCCAAAGACAATAATGCTTCAACTGGCAGGAAGCAGTCTTCACACTCTCAGGATTTCCTATTATGTGTTATACAGCGTTTTCCAGAAACCCAGTTGCATCTAAAAATAGGAACTGCTTAGATTTACCTTCATCTCAACACAATGACTCCATGGCTACTGTGGCTGGCCTTGAATGAGGGCCAGACATTTTGAAATACAAAGACTCTATCAAAGGAGGTAAAGGAAGCTGCTTCCTTGGGACTTCCAACACAGGGTAGGCAGCTATTTACTTATTCCCTATTCTTTTGTTATTGTGTTTAGTTTTGCCAGTAAAACTGGGTAAGAGGAAGGAAAGCAAGGAAGAGAGGAGGCCACGGACCAAAAGGAAGGAGTGAAGGGGGTGAGAAGATCAGGAGGTGGGAGTGGGGGCTCTGGGTACAGAGGATGACTCAGAAGAAGAGGAAAAGGAGCAGTGAGTTGTTGGAGGAGGAAGGATGAACTGGAGAACAAAGAGAAAAAAAGAAGAAATAACATTATTTTAGGCAGTCTATACAGCTGAAATGACCAGAACTTCACAGCTGGCCCACTTTCCTGAAGTAGAAACTGAAAAGATCCAGGATCAATGAATGCCAATGCCAGGCTTCACAGTTATTTATTTTCTTCTGCACAACTCCCTTAGTAGCATACTTACCTCTGGGAAGGGAAACCTTTGCCTACATCCTCATTCTCTTCCGTGTGCAGGGGAGCGGGGGAAGTGAAAACAGTATCTTCAAAACCACCCAGGATCGAGGTGTCTGGGTCATCAACCTGGGAACAGAGAAATAAACTGCAATTGAATGGCATAAGGCTGTTTGAGAGGAAGTACCTGCCTCGATGGAGACCCAGACTGGATGTTGGCAGAGGAGAACCAGGAAGGCAGATTGGAAATTTTCAGCAGTGATGCTAGGAGGAAATAGTGTGAAAAACATTTTTAATGGCCCAAGGTCTTGGAGGAGGGATAGAAATGATCTGAAGTAAGAGTTTAAAATTGAGTTTTCCTAAGCCACAAAGCTTTCATGATTTGGTTATGCAGTTTCCCATTCTAATCCCAGCTCTTCCTGTCACCAGCTGGGGGACCTAGAAGTACTTGCTTCACCTCACTAAGCCTCTGGTTCCCTATCTGTAAAATACTAATAGCAACACTCATTTCATGAGGTGGCTGTAAAGATTCTATGAGGTGTGAAAGAAAAACTCCACCATCATATATTCTGCTCAGGGAATTTGTGGGCAGAGTCAAGATTCAGGAGGTAGCTGGGCACGGAGGTGCATGCCTATAACCCCAGCAACTGAGAAACTGAGGGACTTCAAGGCCAGCCTGGGGTACATAGTAGGTTCAAATCCACCTGAACTACACACTGAGACCCCATCTAGATAATAATAATAATAATAATAAATTCAGGATGAAGAAGAGAGGAAAAGAGAGGTCTAGGGACGGGAACTTGAAAGAGTTCAGATCAGACCTGGAATTAAAGAAGCAAAGAGTACTGGAACCCTAAAGATCTACCTAGGTAGCTAGAGGAAAAATAGTAGTAGAGAGGTTTTTGTACTCAGGGCGCTCGAAGGGTTATGTGGAAATAATTCCAGCTAATATACAAAGAGGGATAAAATTAGAATGCCATTAGTTTGTGACATCCAATTAAATATGGAATGGACCTAGACAGCGATCATTATTCCAATTATTCATTTACTGCTCCTCAGCTCCAAGTCCTCTCTTCAGTACCTGCTTTGAGGTCACGGACAGGACTCTAAGCATTTCTCCTTTACAATGAGCACGATGTAAGCTTTGTCAGTAGAGGGCGCTGGAGGGATACTGCAGGAAGAAGGGGCTTTTTCTTCCTGGTTCCCTAGTTCTGACCTTTGTTCGCAGGTCCTGCTTCAAGGTCTCTCAGTGGCAGCATGCGGGTGGGGTATCTACTGTCCCAGCCATATATTTAGAATATGAAGTACCACAGAGTCTGAGCCCAAGCTTAGACCCAGGGGCCACCTTGCTTCAACCCTTGTGATATGGACACTGTTGTGGTCCAGGCCTCGAAACCACAGTGGAGCCTCGACTCCTCCTGGGCACTGCCCAGGCACTGCACTTAGCATGCCTGTGCCTCGGGACTTCGTTTCCCAGCGCCTTCCCAGCACGAGTGCTGAGCACCAGGCCCTCCACCTGCTGGACAGGTGTGTGTCTCACTCATCAGCCTCGACTTGCCTGCACCACTCAGGATCTTTCCTCCTGCCTGGTGTCTGTGACCAAGCTCTGGTGAGACAGCCCGGCGGACTCAACTACTAATCAGCGTGCCACAAGCCCACCTCCCCAACAAAGTCAGAACGCTAGCGTTGAAGAGAACCTACTTTCAGTTGTTCTCTCATGAGTACTCTCCAATTTGGGTACTTTTTACAGGTCTCTTTATAGCTTCATAGTTACTCTTCTATTCGATGCTAATAACTGTGTATATTTAATTTCTGATATTTGGATCACTGTGTGACTTCTGTTTTCTGAGTGAAGCCAAATGACCCAATCATGAATGGCTGCTAACCTCACGGAGATACAGTGGAATTACATTATTTTATTGGAGATTCACAACATAACCTTTCAAGAGTTCTTAACAAAGCATCAGCCTTGAATCTGATCAAGGTTTAGATCTAAATGCAATTGCAAGAAACACGCAGAACACGGGAACATGTTAAATGATACCATCAGATGTTATCAACACAGTCCAGGCTGTGGGAAACTCCATCGGAAAAACAACGAGAATTCTTCAATAAATGAGAAAGAACCCATAAATTAAAAGAAACTTAGAGGGCATACAGACCAATTAAAATTTATGGACTTTATTTGCATACTGTCTCAAATTGTTAAAAAAAATTTATGAGATAGAAGAGATATTTAAACACTGCCTGTATATTTGATAATATTAAGGCAATTATTTTTAAAAATGTGAGAGCTAATACAAGAAATATGAGCACTGGATGTTTGCTGATATTCATAGAATTATCCTTTTTACATGTGAGGATAATATTGTCAGTGCTTTTAAGACTGTTAATCTTTTAAGTTAACTTAGTAAAATATTAACAAACTAATTTAATATTGGAGATCTTCTTCAAAAAAAAAAAAATCCTAGAAATTTCTAGTCCTGACCATGACTAGAAAATACTGAAGTTAGGAGATGAGGGCATGAATTCATTTTTAAAAAAATTTTTAATGCTCTTATGAGTTGAAAAGAGAAAAGGCAACCAAAACTTAAAAACAAACAAATAGTATAAATAGGCAATCTATGAAAGAAATTTACCTGACTAAAATACATGCAAAACTGCTCAATCTTGTTAGTAATGAAGAAAGTCCAATTTTAAAAGCCAATGAAAGATCAATAAGAATACAGAGAAATTATTATTGCTACTGGTACTATTTGGCAGAATTTTTAAGAATAAGATATACTTTACCATAAGCCTAAGAGTTTTGTTTCCACAAATCTATTTTAGAGTTGTCAAATAAGTGGGAAAATATGAGTTTATAGCAGCAATTTTTTTGCAATAGCAAAATGCTAGAAGCAACCTAAATATCTATCAGTGAAAAAGTCATTTAAAAAAAGAACTAAATAAATCATGGTGTGTGTCCACATTAAAGACCACATGGGCCAACATAGTGAAGAACTCTTGGACGAAGTGTTCAGTAGAAAAGCACGCTACAGTGTAATGCGGTCCTTTTGATCCCATTTCTGTTAAAACAAAACTAAACTAAAACAATTAGAATACCCCCCAATGAGATATTTCTAAATGTTTAGCTGTATTCGTGGCTTCCTGTATATATATATATATATATATATATATATATATATATATATATATAACACTGTAGAATTCTGCTTTTTTGATTTTTCATAATAATACATTTCATAATATGCATACAATTTATTTCTCTTACATTGTAAATGTTTACTGAATTTTGCAAAAGATAAACCCCTAGTGCACTGAGCAAGAGCAGTTCCTGAGGCATGCTGGGAGTCTCAGTGCAGCGGACGGGTAACAACCTCGGAGGACACATGCAGCAATCACCTGACTCCCCTGACACCATTAGCACACAGGTAATCAGCCGGTATTTGAAGTACGGAAAACCTAATGCCTTCTTCCTACTTCAAGGGGGTTCCTCCAATATATCTTGTCATAAAAGTTTAGGACCAGAGAGATCTTTCAAATCAGTTGCTGAGTTTTGAAACTAAGCAAGCTGTGGTACAAAGAAGCTAAGGGAGTCGCCCAAGGTCCCCAGAATATTTGACATTTGTAAAAGGATTTTTTGCTAAGTACTAAGACAACTAGGCGAGTATGCCTAGGAAATCTCTGGAAGTTTGGGACCATGAGGAAGTAGCTAGGGAATCACATGTTTGGGACAAGTGTCCAGATTAAAATTCCTGTGAAGCTGCTGACAGCCATGTATAAATGACTGGCATCCAGTGATAAATCACCACCTGCATCAGGAGAATGAATCATTCCAGGCTTTGGACTTTGTAGGACAGCACATTTTTCTTTGGTCTTCCCTTTGCTATATCAGGGGACTGTTTCAACCAGGGTGACTGTGCTGAAGGACCCACCAAATTTGGCCTCATTCCTATCTTGGCAGGCTGCCACGACCAGGGTGATGGAAGAGTGTTTACAAGCATCGAATCCCAGGAACATTGTCTTTGTCCTGCTTGATGAAGGCCAGAGTCAGATAAGCAGCGTGATGAAAAGAGCCCTGGACAGATGAACCAGTCATGGAAGGATTCCTGAACATGCAAGGTAAATGGGTTAGCCAGTACCTCCCAGTGCTTGTGTTTTTGAAATTCTGCTCAGTGTTCCTTAATCATATATTCAATAAGTGAAATAAAACAAAATTACTTGCAAATGCCAGGAGAAGCATGCAGTTCTTTCCCAAGGGGTTGAGGGAACTGTGCCGTGTGGGACACAGCCTAAGGCTAGTGGCTTTGAAGTCAGGCTGGCTGCAATCCTAGCTCCCCCAATGAATGAGAATAATAGCATTGTTTCCTCATAAGATTGTCACGAGAATTGATCAAACTAACACATGTAAAGTTCTCAGGATAGTGCCTAGTATATACTGAGCATTCCATAAATCTTGGTACTAACCAAACATGATGAAAATGATTTCTGCTGCATGAAGAGCTCCCTTAGATTTTTGATGGAGAACTCATAGTGCAAAGCCTGGACATTGTCACCAGGATTGAGAAGAAAGGTGTTCACACTGACAAAAAACAAAACTCTCTCACAACAAATCTCAAAACTTTCTCAAGTTCCAATGCTACTGAAGCTCCCATTCCTAGTCACTCCCACATAACTAGCATCCCACTTCTAGAATGCTCTTTTCAAAGCAATTTGTCAATGCTACCAGCACTCTGAGAGTGAACTCACTTTTCTCTCACATACTTCTTTTTTTAATAGCTCAATTTAAAATTTTTTCATTAGTACATGTTTGCAGCACATGTTTACATATTTTGTGGGGCATTGGTGTATGCACATAACACATCTTAATTCCTTTTTTCATCCCTTCTCTCTCCCACCTTCCCACCATCTCTTATAAATAAAGAGCAAGTAAAAGACAGATAATAGGAATTAGGGAGATCTTTCCCTAACATACTTACCAATGCACCAGACTCAGCCCTTGAGACAACGGTGAAAGAAAATACCATGATCCTGTTTTGGAAAGAGTATCAGTCAGTTTTTCACTACTACAATGAAATACCAGAGGTGCCTAAACTTATAAAGAGAAACAACTTGCTTAGATTATAGTTTTGGGAGTTTGTGCACAAGATCAGTAAGTCCTGTTGGTTTGGCCTCTGGCGAGAGTGGCACATCACGTCAGGAGAATGTGAAGAAGCAAAGGACTGCAGCTGGGGCTTCAGAACACTAAGCTGCATCCCCAGCAAGGCCCACATAACAACACCCTAGAGGAAAGCCTTTAGTGTACGGACCTTCAGGACACTGTACTCCTATTCAAACCATAGTATGGAGTATTCAGTTTCATGAAGGATCTGCTCACCCACAAGTACCTACAGTACCCCAAGAAGGAACAGAGAGCGTGACAAAAAGGAAGAAAGGGAAGAAAGGAAGTGGTGTCCTGGGAAGGATGGGATTCTGAGTCAGAAAAGAAACCTCCCCCAGTCTACCTTTATTTCCTACTGTTTCACCCCAGTGTGCCATTGTGATTCAGGGTAGAGGGCTCCGCACTAATTCGTTTATTTATTTTACAGATACTGCTGGAAATCTCTTTGAAGGAGGTCTCTGAGAATGCTTTACCCTGTGTTTCAAATTTCCCAAGTGACATCATGCCTGGATTTGAGTGTGCATCCAGCTTCTTTCCCTTCCCTGCTCTCTCTGCCCCTCCAAGTCCCCCCTTAGCATCACTGTGGGCACTGGGTCTGCCTCTGTCCATGCTGCCTCTGAGATGCCCTTTCTCTCTGCTGCTCACCCAGGACTCTAGCTGTGTGCTCTAGCCCTCAGTGCATCAGGAGAAGAGGAAAAGGAGCCACCAGAAAAGGCAAAGCCACTAAGGAGCAGCAGGGGGTTTAAACTGGACCTGAGAAAAGGTGTGGGATGTAGGATATGGCAAAGTGCATGTGGAGAAATAGAGCCTGGAATTTGGGGAGACTGATAGATGCCAGCAATGACCAAAACAAGGTCCTGAGCTGTGGAAGGTGGGATTGTAACCTGGCAGAACAAGGCATGGGTTTATGGAGAAAATACAAATAATGTCCTTGCTTTCAAGGAATTCTCTATGGACTGAGTATTCAGAAGCAAACAAACAGAGATTCTCTTTAACAATTCCTTAGGCTCAGGCCCAATACTGGACACAATATGAGCCCCCAAATTCAATACCAGCCTAACTGGTCTGTTTACATTCCTTTCTCAGCCAAGAGACAGCACCAAACCTTTCCTTCCTCTGCCTCCTTCTTTGTACACTAAGGCTGCATTTCCCATGTGCCTTAACACAGTTTAACATTTTTATTGTATTGCTGAGGCCACTTTAATTTATCGCTTTGTTTTAAGGAAGCACGTCATCCAAAAATAGCACAAAATTACTCATGCTATTGGAAGCCTCTTTATGTGAGACCTGTAATATTTCACTCCTCTGGTCACTGTGAACACAGACCCAACATTCTGAGTTCTAACAGTCGCAAAAGGGAGCTGCTTGCTTTTTGGAATGAGTTTTTAGCTTTTTTACCACTAAGCACCACTGAAGAATGTCTGATCAGCCACAGAGAGAAACACTACAGCGAGACTGAATTCCTGCCTTGTCCAGATCCAGGCAGGCTGAGAGAGTTCGCAAAGGGTTTACTTACCAACCCTACTTTCTCCTGGCTTTCTGCAACGTCATTTCATGAATCTATTTTTAAAATGTTTAGTTTTACATTGGATTTCATAGTGTAAGCATATAAACAGCATAGTTTAAGGTTTCACTGGAGTCTGAAAGATAATTTAAAGGGAGAGGTTTTTTTTTTTTTTTAATCTAAATCAGGGCTGTTTTTTTTTTTTCAGAAGTTTTGTTGGAATTATTTGTGATTGCTTTTATTTTCATAATGATTATAGTCCCTCTTGCCTTTCACCCTTTCTCATGTACTCAAGACAGCTTCATTTTGGTGGTCTGCCTTGGAAAATCACCATAATGGAATATATATGAGGATTAGGCATAGAAATGTCAGACCTTATTAAATCTCAGTAGTCAAGTTCACTTTAGCGTTTCACATTACCTCTTTAGCCTCTGAGACTTTCCAGAAAGGAAGAATTCTCCATGTCACATAGGAAATGTGTCTCCTCCCCCAGTGTCAGCAAAGCACTGTCTGGGGTCAGTCATTATTGAAGACTGCAATATTTTCCACTAGTTGACTTTTTAAAATTCTATCTCAGAGGAGACCTTTGGGAGATTCATGCAATCAAATTCTGTTTAAGGAGGGGGAAATTTAGTTATTAGTGGTATTATTAAATACCCCAATTAAACCACAGAATCTGGGCACTCATAACCTTTGTCCCCCAGGAGCTCTGAGAGTTTTGGATGCATTAGTTTCTTTTATTCATCCTCACAAGAAACATTAAGAGGAAGAGGGAATCAGATCACTTCACACAATCCTCCTTGCATGTGTGTTTGCAGGAGTGGCCTGTTTATTCCTTGCTTCCCATTCTAGGCCCCACCAAGTAAGTAGAATGATACACATGACAATGTTTAGAAGGAGCTTAGGGCAGGTGTTAAAGGCAGAGATCCCAGAAGAAGACACTGGTCAGGGTTTGAAGGCAGCCTTACTGTGGGAGTTAAACAATGGCCCCAAATCCACTGTGAGGGAGAGGAAGGAGACATGGGAATGAGCAAGTGGTTTAGGACTCCACAGATGAGCTTTCGGCCCAGTGTGTGCCCTGCTGTCTCACTTTCTGCCACCTAGGAGAGCTACTGACACATGCTCTGGCAGCCTTTCACTTGATAGACGAGTCTGCTGATCAGCATAGAGCCATCTTTCTGTGGGCTTCCAGGGAGAATCTGGGTCAGGGGAGGTTATGACTGTAAGAACAACCAGGCCAGGATGTACAGAATAGCGAGCCCACATCCTACCTTGTGGTTGGAATGACCATGAACACTCTTAATGGGAAAGTCTCTGATGCCAGAGTTGCCTCTAGCCATAAAGTAAATCCATAACCATTTCTTCCCTTTTAACATCTATATTCCATCTGGAAACTTAGAAATCTTCACACATTCAAACACACACCCTTTCTCCCAGGCCCTTGCTGGTCCCGAACCACTTTCCCAATCTACTCTACAGAAGAGATTCACAGTCATTTAAGCATTGTCAGGAGTATTTGCATTTATAAAAGAATAAAATCAATACTCTATATGGGAAATTGGCAAATCAGGTGGAGAAGGCTTTTGAGTCACAGTTGATCCCTCTCCTAGACTCGTATTACAGCAGAGTGTAATCAATAACAGTTGTCCCCATCTAAAAGCAGGGTGAGAGGAACCTTCATGGCTAGCACGGAAGAGAACTGAGTTCCCCTCAGAAGTCTGCCATGATTCACCACCAGAGGGACGTGGCCCTTTGCCTGTCTGGGTGTCAGTGTGCTTCTCTGTACAAGGAAGGTATGAAAAAGAACCAGTCCATCCTGGTCCCTGCATTTCCTCCTTTCTTCATCCTTGTTCCTGCTTCCTCAGGCTTGGGGACACTGCAGATCTCAGAGTGCAGCTGTAATAGGGGGTGGAAGGAAGGGTTATGGCTCTTCATTTTCTCCACAATGTTCCTGTAGTCTGAATAAGTGAGCAGCTGTCTGGTGGAAAGGTGAAACTAGCATGTACAGTATGTGCATGATTGAAAAAAATCTAAGGTGAGTGTTTAAACAAAAAACTTATTACAGTAAAAGACACATTGCCATTAATCCCCTTTAAAGTAACCCCACCCCACATAAGTGCTTTGAACACACCTCACCATCTTTACGACTTTTTGAAACAGTTTTCTGGAAGTTCTCTTTCACAAGTGTCTTAAGATATGGATGTCTTGGTGCCCTGTATAAATTCAAAACCTTTACCTTTCATAATCATTTTGACTTTGGGAAGCACCAGAAATCACATGGTGCCAGATTTGGTGAATAAGATAGATGAGGACACATAGTAATGTTCTTTTGAGACTACTTTTCCATTGGATGGCACTCTGTAGCAGCATTCGACACATTTTTTATCACACTTCATAAAGGCATTCATGAAAGAAGACTTCCAAAACTGCTTTAAAAAGTGGCAAAAAATAATGTTGGAAACAAGGGAGAATATTTTGAGGGGATTTAATGGCAATGTGTCTTTTCTTGTGATAAAAATTTTCTCTTACTTTCCAGAAGATATGGCCATTTCCCCCAAGTTACCTTTTTCTCTAGTGCACTGAGCTAATCTCAAGATATCTCATTATCCACTTTTAGAATTCAAAAAGTCAGCTTCGGCTCTGGTGTCTGACTCACTGGCTGCTTTAGACACACCTCCTCAGCCCCTCTGAGGCCCTTTCCTTCCCTCTGGGCAGATCTGCGGGTAGAAAAGGGCATATCAATCAGTTGTATCAGAGCTTGCCTGAAAGACATCAAGCAGAACACAGGTAAGAATGTCAATAAAAATTCAAAATAGAGCCTGAAAAACAGGTATTGCTCTTTTTTCAATCTTCTGGAGCCTGCTGCCAAGATCTGAGTGATCCTTCATGATGTGATGAGTGTGGGGAAGGTCAGAGAAGGGAATGGTAAATGCTGCTATGATTTATGTTATTCTAAACTTTCTGAAATACTGCTCTTTGTCTGTACACCTCGTCTTAGGCTCTGATGTTTTCCAGCTGGTTCATAACCCAGTGTTTGCTTATAGAAAGATTTAAAGGTGACTAGATCAAGTGTATATTGTGTGAAGAGCTATTTACCTAGTGTCCCTCAGCTCAGAGTCACTCATTGTGTCACTGGGCCCCTGTTGACTGCTGATCACAGTGCTAAGTGCTGATAATAAACAGCAAGTTCTGTCTCCTCAGGGGCAGGTTATACATGGCTAACTTTAACACATCATAGGATACAGAGAGGCCTATGGAAGCATGGAGGAGGTGTCCTTGATCTACCATGGTGGTGGTGTGGGAAACTCAGAGAGCTAAAATGTGACGGATGACTTGCAAGATGAAAGGTATTGCCCAGGAGAAAAGTAGGAAGGGAAGAGTATTCCCTGTAGAAGGTCTCTCTTTTTGTGTATTTTGGACTGAAGGAAGACAGGAGGTGGGATGAAGGTGCTGGATAGGAAGAAAGGAAATTACAACCTCACCCTTTCCTATTCTTCTCACCTTCACTCATTCATATGGAGAGAGAGAAAACCACATTTAGGAACTTTTTTTAGCAACTTTGAGGAGGTAGAATAATATTAGAGTAAACAATACAGGAATAAATTGAGTAAAAAGTATAAATACTTCTTTCATTGACATTCTTTCCATTTCACTCCCATCCTCAGAAGTTGAGCATCTTTCCAAAAGTTATGTATACATATACATATACATATACATATACATATACATATACATACATATACATATATGTGCACATATATATAAACATACAGAAAATACACAAATTCAAGTAAAATGAACCAATTTGCTTTTTATTTAAAATGTTTCTCACATATCTCTGTTTGCACACATAAAGCTATTTTTTAACTATCACATATTATTACACAATGTATGAACATACAATACCGTATTTTTAAATCATTTCCCTATGAATGGAACAGTGATATTGTTTGCCAGCTGAGTTTCTTTGGTTTCTCACTGTTAGAAATAGTACTCTAATATTACTCTAGGTTTCACTAGGACAGTCTGGACTGATTCCACCTCTACACTCTAGAGGGGAATGTTGAGCCTGTTCTGCCTCAGTTTCCTTTCAGGTTAGATCTTCCACTGGTGAGGAGGCAATTGTATCTCCTGAGATTCCCACTCTTGCCTTTTTAGGCTGAGAATGACATTCATGGACAAATTATCTCAGTAATTCTCTATGAGCATGAGAAGAAAAGACTTTCTTTTTCTGATCTCATCTTTTCTGGTCTTTTTCTGTCACTTTGTACTTTCCTTTCTGGAGGCATATTTTTGCTAAAAATTAGAGAAGGAGGAAACCTGAACTGGCTCAATCTTTCCCTCTTGTCCAACAAATCAGAACTTTAAATTTGAACCCATAGAAAATGAGCATTTGTTAATGCCAAAATTAGGGAAATTATCTTAGGTGAAGAACACATACCCCATCTCTGGGTCAGATGAGACATCAGAATTTCGCCTGTCCAGAAGAACACACATAAAAACAATATCCCTGTTTGTTGTTCTGGGCATAGTCTCCTAGGTATAGGAAACAATCTGAGACTCCGTGGAAAGAACTGACTTCTGCATAAGACCAGAAGGAGCTATTTCCTAAGCACAATATTTGAGGGGAAAAACCACATTTAGTTTAAGGGAGAATTCCCAACCTCCTGTCTCTGTCTCTCCCCTACTAGGTCTGATTCTCATCATTTACGTGTGTAAGGGAGGGAAATACTTTTACTAATACATTTTGGTTGCTGAACAATGAGTACAGGTTTTAGCCTGTGAGTTTCATAAGTGTGTTGCTGATAGAGAAACACAGAAATTTTAGGGTGGATTTTGATTAAACTCAGCTTGTCTTGCTGCTAAGGAGGATTGCTGAGGTGATCAGGTAGATAACATAAATGTCTTAGAGTCATCTTTGTCCTAGGGCCCAGAGCAGAATTTTTCAGGGCCATTACTTGCCTCTATCTAACTCTGGAGGTGTTCCCTTTTGCAGGCTGGGAAATGCTTCCCAATTCCAATCTGCCCTTTCTTCCCCTCTCACTCTCTTTGAAACAGTTTGAAAGCAATTGTCCAAGTCTCTTGATCATTGGTTTAATCTTGCTAGCAGTGCTTCCTTTTTTAAACATGGCTGCTAAAGTGGAAATCAATTGTAGCTTGTGCTTTTGGAAAAACAATTTGGAGTTAGGTGTGTGAGTTTCTGAAGGAGGTAGGGGCACTCATCAGTAAGTGTGGCCAGTTCATCCGGACTTACCTTCTGGTCACTCTCCAGATAGCAGCCACCTGCTCTGGATCAGGTCACCTCAGAGAATTCCTTGAGAGCATATAGAAGCCAAGTAAGGATTAAAAGGGACATCTATGTTCCCCTTGTTGTTTTGCAGATGTAAATTCAGTGTTAATTTCTCTTACTCCTTGGAATATACTCTTAAATACTGGAAATTGTTTGATCCTCACATATTGAGAAAGAGCTGTTTAATATTTTTCTGCATCCATGTATACCTTGCTTACCCCCTAGAGGCAAAAAACAATGCAGAGGAAAGCATTGGTTATACTATTTCACAACTGGAATTGTACTGTAAGAGAGGGCAAATGGTTAGATTTCTGTTCAGATTTTCTTTACAGTAAGATACAATTCTTAATTGTGTTCAGAATATAATTTTAAGCCACAGAAAACCAGATACCCCTGACCCTTAGAGGCACAATCAGATTCATCTATTCTTACTGTGCCTGAGGTTCCCCTCACTTGCCCTCTGAACTCTAAGGGTGAGGCTGCCAAGTCAACCTTAACTGAAGCCTCTACTGGGCTCTATCCATCCCTACCTGATTGTGTTCATGCCCCTCAGGAACAATATCCCTTACAGCAGGTGGGTTGCGAATTTGGTCCTGCCCATGTCCATGTGTCCTTTTCTCACAGTGACCTCAAACAGATCAAATGAGATCTGGGAAAGTTTTCAGACAACCCTGATAAGTACATTGAGGTTTTTAGGGGACTTACTCAGACCTATGAACTAGATTGGAAAGACGTAATGCTACTCTTAAATCAAACATTGATTTCTAGTGAGAGATTAGCATCATTACAGAATACCACTAGAATTGAAAATGAAAATAGTATTGTTGATTTTAGAAGGTCAGAAAACAGGCAGCCAGGGGAATAGCCATCCCTACTGGAGCCCAAGCAGGCCCTACACAAGATCCCTACTGGCCTACCAACCTGATGGGAGATTGGAATAGGAAATGCCTTCAGACATGCACTCTTGAAGGTCTAAGAAGGATGAGAACTAAGTGCTTCAATTACTTTAAACTGTCAATTCATGAAGAGAAAGATCAGAATCCCTTAGATTATTTCTTAGATCATTTACTAGAAGCACTGATGAAACGTACATCCCTGGCTCCTGATTCAGTAGAAAGACAGATTATTCTTAAAGACGCATGTATTACTCAGTCAACCTCAGACATTAGGAAAAACCTACAAAAGATGGCTGTTGCTCCAGATACTTGATACTTTAGTCAAAATTGCCTCCTCAGTTTTTTATAATCAAGACCAGGAAGAGGCCAAGGAGATAAAACAAAGAGACTGGGAAAAACCGGCTGCTTTGATTTTAACCTTAAAAGGAATAGACTCTAAATCTGTTTTCTCAGGGCTCCAAGAAGAGCTAGATGACTAAACTCACTTGCTACTGCTGTGCAAAGCCAGGCCACCTTAGGCAGGATGGTGTTAAGAACTGTTGAAACAAGAGGGATGTGCTGAGCCATGTACTGATTGCAAAGGTGACCACTGGAAGTCGGACTGCCCCCTGAGACAGAGGCCCAGGGATCAGACCCATCTCACCAGCTGGTCCAGCAAGACTGAAGGGCCCTGGGGGCACTGTCTGTCTTCTTGCCCTGCCCAGAATGCCATCTCCATAGAGGAACCCCAAGTAATCATGGCCATAGAGGGAAAAGAAACCAGCCTATTGCTGGATAATGGCATGTTTCTCTTGATCTTTCTTTGAGACTCTGGCCTTCCTTCCAGCTGATACACTTCAGTAAAAGGAATCACTGGAGAGAAGGTAACTCACTATTTCTCACAACCCTGAGATGTCTTTCTTGTCTCCCATTCCTTTTTTATTGTACCTGAAAGTCCAGTTCCCCTGTCGGGGAGAAATATCTTATCTTGGTGAATGCTGTAATATACATGCAACCAGATCAGGTACATTGCCTCCTTCTTGTGTAAACAGAAATAAATCCTGAAGTCTGAGCAACTAAAGGTAGACTACAAAGTGCAATAAGAGCTGCTCCAGTGCAAATACATCTTAAATACTCTACCATTTCTCCTCAATGTCCTCTAAGAACATTGCCTAATTTAAAAAAGAACTATACATATAATCAACAACTTAAGACCACAAGGTTTACTTACACCCTGTAACAGATCCTGCGACAGTCCAATCTTGGAAATTCAAAAACCCAATGGAGAGTGGAGGTTGGTACAGGTCTCAGATGTGGCTGTTTTTCATCCTTAGGCTTAAAAGATGAATTCTTTTGTATTCCTTTCCATACAGATTCCCAGTTTCTGTTTGCCTTTGAAAATCCTCACAACCAGGCCTCTCAATTGATTTGGACTGTTCTTTCTCGAGGTTTCAGATACAGTCCTCATCTTTTAGGGCAAGTGCTTTCCCAAGACTTAGCCTTTGAGTTTTCTCTAGTTGCAATCCTGCAGCACATAGATGATATACTATTATGTGCTCCCTCAGGAGAGCTCTTTAGCCAAGGCACCCATATCCTGATAAATTTTCTAGCAGACAGAATTTATAAGGTCTCCAGATCTAAAGTGAGATTTTGCAGCCTTGAGGTAAAATACTTGGGACTTATCATATCTAAGGTGACCTGAAGACTGAGGGAAGAGAGAATTAAATCAATACTTTCTTTCCAAATCTCAAGAGCATAAAACAGCTAAGAGGATTCCTAGGAATTACAGGCTTTTGTCACCTTTGGATAGCAGGTTATGGTGAGATTGTATGACCCCTCTATTATCTTATAAAGGAAACCAAAAATGCAGATACCTATATTTTAATCTGGGGACCTGATTCCCAGACTGCATTCCAGAAGATTAAGCAAACACTTCTAAATGCCCCAGCACTGAGCCTAGTGACAGGACACCATTTAAACCTATATGTTGATGAAAGGAAGGGCATGGCTTTGGGAGTGCTTATACAAGACTGAGCTCAACTACCTATAGCATATTTGAGTCATAAATTAAACACTGCAGCAAAGGGATTGCTTGTGTGCCTTAGAGCTATGGCTGCTGTAGCTCTCTTGATACAGGACGCATCTAAGCAGACTTTAGGCAAAGATCTCACTATATATACATCTCAGAATATGGCATAGCTTCTTTATTCCAAAGGAAGGCTATGGCTGTCAGACAACTGACTTCTTAAATATCAGGCTCTACTTCTAGAAGGACCAGCTATTTATATAAAGACATATTCCTCCTTAAACCCTGCTACCTTTCTATCAGAAAAGGAGTAAATCAAAGTTGAAAGATGTGACTATGAACAGGCAATTATCCACATGTATGCAGCCTGAGAAGATTTGTTGGACACACCCTTTACTGACTCTGATTTGACCCTTTTCTGTGATGGCAGTTTCTTCATGGGAAATGGGACAAGAAACACAGGGTGTGTAGTAGTGACTCTATACCAAACAGTTAAAAGTTCCTCACCTGGCCCTGGGACTAATACTCACCTAGCAAAATTCATAACTCTTACACAAGCTTTCCAACTCAATGAAGAACAGAAAGTCAATATTTATACTGATTCAAAGTATGCTTTCCTAGTGCTGCATGCTCATGCAGTCACGTGGAAAGAAAAGAATTATCTAACAGCCAGTGGATCTCCCAAAAGGTACCATAAGAAGTAGATGAACTTTTATCATCTGTCTATATGCCATGCAAAGTGGTGGTAATTCACTGCAGAGAGCACCAAAAAGGAGTAAAGTATCTCAAGTTAACCAAATGGCTGGTACAGCTGCAAAAGAAGCTACTTGAGGGCCCCCCTTCAGGCCTCGCTGACCTGGGAAAGGTCCCTTGATCATACTTGACCCAAATATTCTCAGTCAGAAATCAAATGGACTGTATCTTACGGGTGTCAGTTCTTTCCATTAAGATGGTTATAGTCAGATTATGGTAAATGTCCCATCTTGGTGCTAGTCAATGGAAAAGTATTAAGTTTTTACACCAAAACTTTCACTTGGGAGAGACAAGAACCAGCAGGCGACGTCAAAGTTATTTTTTTTTTTAGCGAAGAAAAAACAGAAAAAAAAGACATATAAAACAAAAACAACAAGCAAAAGAGACAAACAAATGACTAGAGTAAATACACAAAAGTAACATTGCAGGTCTACAAAATCGGATGATAGAAACTTGACAATGGTTGCAATATTGTGTATCGTTATCTTTAAAATGGTTACTTACATTAGCAGATATAGATATGTAAAATTAATCTAATCATATGAGTATTGTTCTTTCTCAATAATGAATAGATTCAACAGTGTGTTCATTTTAGTTATCTTACATATATATATATACAGGTTTATATCTTCTCCTCTTCCCTTTTCTCTTTCCACCCTTTCCCTTCCCAGTTACCTTTGCTCTTTGAGCTGTTCTTTACCCTTATGTAGTATTCATTATAGATTCTGGATCGTATATACTTTTCCGTTTCTTACACTAGGGAGACAATATGGTATTTACACATGTGGATTTGATTTATCTCACTTACGAGTATGGTCTCAGGTCGTGACCATTTACTTACAAAAGTCTCAATGCAATCTTTCTTAATAGCTGAGTAGTACTCCATTGTATAAAAATACCACATCTTTTTTATCCATTCTTTGATTGATGGGCACTTGGGTTGTTTCCAAGCTCTGGCTATTACAAATTGGGTTGTTATAAACATGGGTGCACAGATATCACTGTGGTATGATGATTTCAATTCTTCTGGGAAAATGCCCAGAAGAGGGATAGCTGGGTTGAATGGGATCTCTAATCCTAGTTTCTTGAGGAATCTCCACACTGACTTCCACAGTGGTTGCACCAGTCTACATTCCCACCAACAGTGGAGAAGAGTTCCTTTTTCGCCACAGCCCCTCCAGCATTTGCTGTTGGTTGATTTTTTAATCTTGGCCATTCTTTCTGGAGTGAGATGGAATCTCAGCGTTGTTTTAATTTGCATTTCCTGAATGACCATTAATGCTGAACATTTTTTCATATATTTATTTGCCATTTGTATTTCTTTCTCTGAGAAGTGTGTATTCATCTCAGATGCCCATTTTTGGATTGGGTCCTTGAATTTTAGGGGCCTGATTTTTTTTAATTCTTTATATGTTTTAGATAGAAGTCCTTTGTTTGATGGACAATTGGCTAAGATATTTTCCCAGTTTGTGGATTTTCTTTTCACTCTGTTGGAGATTTCTTTTGACATGCAAAAACTTTTTAGTAGGATGAGATTCCACGTGTTGATTCTGGGAAGTGTTTCCCGTGCTATCTGATTTTTGTTCATGAACTCTCTGCTTACTCCTATGTCATCGAGATTTTCACCTACTCTGTCTTCTAGGAGGTTTAGTGTCTCTGTTTTTATATTCAGATCTTTGATCCATTTTGACTTTATTTTAGTGCATGGTGATAGGCATGGATCTAGTTTTAGTTTATGACATATAGAAAGCCAGTTTCTCCAGCACCATTTGTTAAAGAGGCTGTCTTTCCTCCAACGTACATATTTGGCCCCTTTGTCAAAGATGAGGTGGCTGAGTGTGTTTGTAGTTGTGTCTGTATCTTCTAATCTATTCCATTGATCTTCAGGTCTATTTTGATTCCAGTACCATGCTGATTTTATCACAGTAGCTTTGTAGTATAGCTTCAAATCAGGGATTGTGATGCCTCCTGCCTTTCCTTTGTTGCCCAGAATTGCCTTTGCTATTCTAGGTCTTTTCTGGTTCCAGATGAATTTCAGGAATGCTTTCTCTAGCTCTGTGAGGTAGGCAGGTGGTATTTTGATTGGGATTGCATTGAATCTGTATAATAATTTTGGGAGAATGGCCATTTTCACGATATTTG
>RJWM01011668.1:0-58794 GCA_004363535.1 Dasyprocta punctata | reverse complement strand
CAAAAGTACGTTTTCATTTACTATATAACAGATTTCACGTGAACATGGTCATAAGGCAAGTACTTATATTTCCCAGTACTATGGACACCCCTTCATCTCAATAATATTTTCTGAAGAAGTTTTAAAGTAGGTATCTGTAAAGAGACAACTTGTTTTTTTTTCTTTCAGATAAACTAAAGATTATTCATCAAGCACATAAGTCAAAGGTACGTTCCACATGTACAGTATCTTGCACATAGCAATAATCGGTAAATTGTTAAGTGAAAGGACTCATGGTCATCTAAAATCTTTTCCATTATAATTGCATTTTTAATTTTGTAGATTCCCTTTCTACAGGCCTGCTTTCCTGCAAGAGAAAAGTAAAAGCAAAGTCATATACACCTGTTGATAGTAGATCCTTTTAAAAAAGTGTTAATTAAAATGAAAAGCATACCATGTGTTATTTATCTAGCACATATTTACATAAAAGTAAGTATATAACTTAGTCAATTCAGGTTACATATAGAAGGACCCACTTACTATCATTATCTGGCAGTCTGGTCTTTTTGAATTTCTTAATTCTGCACCAGAAGAAAAGGGCCAAAAGCAGATCCCTGATTTGCTTGTCTTGACACTGGCTGTAGAAGGCCAGGACAGTGGCTTGTTCCACATAAGCCACACTCTGGGATTCTGAAGTTCTCTTGCCTTCCCTGTTGAGAGCTATTTGTTTATGTGCATGTCATGTATTTACATTTCTGTTTTCACACCTTTTTAGAGTAATTTCTTTGTGAAGTCATAATCAAAGGCTTGCTTCTTATTACTGACAGAGTGATCTTTTTTCCTTGAATCTCAGTGGCATTCTATAGACTTGCATTAAAGTGCTCACCTTCCTCTACTGTATGAACTGCTCAAAGGCAAGGAGCTGTATTAATTCTTTGTCCTGTTGTGTCTCTAAAACCTAGTGCGTTGCCTGGGTCATAGTTCTTCCATAACATTTTTGAATGAAGTATTTATTTATGAAATCATTTTGTTCTATTCTGTTCTGTAGTCCTATATGTGCTTCATGAATTCAGTCAATGTCCAGATAAATATATACCACAGATCACAAAGAAAATGGCACAGTACACTGGTAACTTTGTGGATTTTTTTTTTTTTTTTTTTTTTGTCTTTACATATATATCCATTGTCAAGTACCTCAAAATGTGCTCACATGTGTCTGGGGCCGAAGTGTGGCGTTGGCCCCTTTTATTGGTACTGGAATGTTCTGTCACTGTATCTGGCCATAGATCTCATCTGTTTTCTTCAGTCCAGGAATGTTTTGATCTAGGTTCCTAAAACATAGAGAATAGGAAGTATATTTCTATTTTACAGGGAAGAGCTATCTATGAATATATTACAAAGTATAAATAAAGTTACAATGAAACAGTATGCTTTTTGGAAAAGTTGCAAAGTATATCATGTCAGTCTCCCTTCAGTGTTGTGTTTCCACCTTGTTGGGCTTGTTCGTAGGCTGATGTTTCCTGAAAGGGCTACTTAGTAAACTCTCCTTTTACTAAAATGAAGAACTCATGTTCAAATAACCTGTGTAATGACTTGTAAAGAATCAGAAAGTTCTTCTCCTGTAGTTTAGAAGAGAAAAAGCCTAGAATATTACTGATATCTGAGACACACATTCTACTGAGGTTTGTTATATATAGTTGTCCCTCGGGGTAGGTTCCAGGACCCAAATCCACAGATGTCAAGTCCCTTAAATAAAATGGCATAGTATTCATGTGCAACCTACACATATCCTCCTGTATGCTTTAAATTATTTCTAGATTACTTCTAATACCTAACAAAATATAAATGCTATGTGAATCATTGTTGTACTGTATTGTTTAAGAAATAATGTCAAGAAAAAAAGTGTACATATTCATTATGGACACGAAGCATCATAGGCTTAACCATGTTTTCAATCTGCAGTTAGTTGAATTTACAGAGGCCCAATCCTTGTATGCAGAAGGCCAATCGTAGTTGTAAACTTAGGGCTTATTTTTCAAGTTGAACAATGCATTTATCTATGGAAGGATTTGCAAAACAAATTAAGTTACTTAGAATTTTCCTGGACTGTGGATTTATAAATCTGCAATAACAATTTTAGTTATGTACAGACTTTATACCTTGAGGATGATTCTGCAGGTTTCCAGGGAATTCCACATATTTTTACAGATACAGTTTTAAAACTTCACCTATATGTTCTCCTTCATACCTTTTCTGACTGCCAGACGTTTTTTCATTTCCAAGAGATTGCTGTCCCTTAATCTTCTGTTCCAGCCAAGCTGGTCAGTTTTTTAGCCCAGCTAGATTTTTACTCTCTCATTATCAAAAGGAGAGACTTCCAAGTAACCCTATGTTTATGAACTCATTTACAAAAGGCATTTCTTCCATTTCACTGACCTGGGGGGTCTAGAGACTTTCATAATTACCAAGTGTTCTCAGAAACTTTTTCCCATCACCACAGTAAGAAAGCTGTCTGTATACCCACCCACCACAGCCTCCTATTTGAACTATGAGCTGAATGTTGGGATGATGAATCCACAGTAGAGTGTAAATAATTATAATTATAATATGACTGTGCTGTGATTATCAAGAAAATGTATATGTGTTTATTATGGATTAGAATCAGTAGGCCACTTGTAGTCAGGATAATTTCTGTTGAAAAATTTGAAGTAAAAACTATTCTATCCTGTATTTTGTGTGTTTGGAAACCAGGTAGCTATGCTTGTTAGAATTATATGAAAGAAAGAAATTATATCATGGGATAAACTTTTTAAGAAATATAGACAATCTTAATGAGAAAATTTTATTTTTATTTGTTTATTTTTTTAATTTATCTCATGCTGAGAGCAAATGGAGAGCCTTGTGCGTGCTAACCAAGTTCTCTACCGTTAAGCTACATCCCAGCCCAGAATAAAATTTTAAGAATGGAAAGATGTCCTTTTCTTTCCCAGCTGCAAACACACTTGAAAAGATGAATATAAATGCATATTAATTGTCCAGATTCGTTAAAGTGAGCTCCTTTTGAGATTTGTGCATTTTGTTATGTTAAAGGCTACTTCACTTTAACAGAGTAGAACACGCTGCAGGGAATCCAAAATAAAACTTACATAGAAATGCTTAGGATATTTTGCTTTTTTTCTTTTTAAAACAGAGTCTTGCTATGTACTTCAGGCTGGGCTTAAACTTGTGATCTTTCTGTGTCTGACTCCCGAGTGCTGGAATTACAAGTGTGTGTCATCATGCCTGGTGCTTTTTTTGATAGGAACATGAAATAGCTTGAAGATATCAGTTCTTCCCTGGTTATGAATTTAAGGCCACCCCAATAAAATACTATAAATAGTTTTGTATATATATATATATAAAGAAGCTGATTATTAAATTTATAAATTAAAAAGGAATTAATATGTATTATATACATATATCAACTCTCCACCAAGAATGTAAACATTATGGACTACAAGAATGTACTGATAAAAAAATCAAAGGTAAATAAGAATAGGAGAATTCTAAAAAATAAATGAGGGTGACCTCACCTAATATAATATTAAGACATGGTGCAAAGACATAGTAATTAAAACAGTGTGGTACTCTAACATGAACTAGTAGTTCAGCAGGACCAATTTAAAAGTCCAAAAATAGACCCAAATATATATATAGTATTTAGTAAATATGACATTTCAAATCTATGGGGAAAAGATGGAGGATTCAATAAATGGTACTGAAACATCTGAATAGACATCTAGAAAACAGTTAAGTTGAATCTGTATCTTTTACTTTACACCACAATAAATCCTTGCTGGGTTAATGATGCAAATGTAAAATTTAAAACCATAGTTGAGGATAGAGGTGAAACAGATTGAGTCTAAATTATTTGTTCAAATTGGGTGATGGGTATGGGGTGAGGGGGTTTTATTACATTATTCTTTTTATATAAAATTTTGAAATTCTCCACAGTTAAACATTTAAAAATGAAATTCAGGAGCCGGGCGTGGTGGCACATGCCTTTAATCCCAGCACTCGGGAGGCTGAGGTAGGAGGAGCGTTGTGAGTTCGAGGCCAACTTGGGCTACAATTCGGGCGCAAGGCCGGCCTGAGCTACATAGTACGACCCTGCCGCAAGAAACCAGGGCTGGGAGTTTGGCTCAATGGCTTAAGCACCCGTCTGGCAGGCGCGAAGTTGTGAGTTCAATCCCTGGTACCACAAAAAAAAAAAAAAAAGAAAAAAAAGAAATTCATGACAACATTTGAAGAAACTGGGTAATTTAAAAAATAATCTTGGAGCAGAGACAGTCTAAATGTGATAGAAAATTGGAGAAGCATAAAAGCATATATTTTACTTCATTAACTTATTGAATCAAATTTGATTTGGGACCTTTTTTATTTTTAAAGAAATGCCATGCCTTCAGTTCACAGTACCACAAAAGAAAAGAAAAGAAACTGTAAGAAAACTCCAGCAACAAATAAAAAGTGGGGGAACTTTTTCTAAATTCTAGAAAAGAAGCCGGGGGTGGTGGCACATGCCTTTAATCCTAGCACTGGGGAGGCTCAGGTAGGAGGGGCATTGTGAGTTCGAGGCCGGCTTGGGCTACAACACTAGCGTGAGGCCAGCCTGAGCTATATGGTGTGACCCTGTCTCAAAAAACTAGGGCCAGGTGTTTGGCTCGGTGGCTTAAGCGCCTGTCTGGCAGGTGCAAGGTTGTGAGCTTGATCCCCAGTGCCACACACAAAAAAAAATCTAGAAAAGACTCAATTTCTTCCATGTATAAAAATAATTGTAGCTCAGGGCAGAGTTTGTTTAGCATGCAAAGACTCTGAGTTTGATGCAATGCAGAAAAGAAAAAACAAAAATGCAAATCAAGCAAATTATGAACAACTTTACTGAAAATAACTACAAATTAAGATTCCACTTAATCTACATCTATCAGATTGGCAAAGATCAGAAACTTTTGGAAATAATGTTGGCAAACCTATGGGAAAACAGGTATTCTCAGTGATTGGTAGCATTAGTGTAAATTGGTGTGGCTTCTCTTGAGAGTTATTTGGCAACATGTGCTAAAATGAAAGTTGCACACAATTCTGTGACACAGCAATTCTAGGAATTTATCTTAGAGATAAAACTGAACATACGCAATTTAATATATGTATAAAGATATTCATTTGCAGAATTATTTATAGAGAAAGATGTTGTAAACAAAATTGTCCATAGATAAGGACAGTGTGCTTGTGTGGGTGTCCCTTCAGTGAAATATGCTGCAACCTTGATTAAGTAATGAAATGGCTCTTATTGATGCTGAATGATTTTAAGCTGGTTTTAAGAGAAAACAGAGTGTTAGAACACAGCATTTAGTAGGCTATTTGTGCATTATACATTCAGAGAAAATTCGAGAAGGATGCCCAGGAATCAGTTCAAGTTGTCTGGAGGAGATATAAGTATCTGGTGAACAAGAATTGAGAGGGGATTCATTATTTTCACACTTACCCACATGTACTTAAAGAATTTTGTATTACTTATTATAAGTAACTTTTTTTTTTTTTGCTGTGCTGAGGATCAAGCATGTTAATAAAAATGATTTTTTAAGATAAAGGCTTGCACTGTAGAGTTCAAATCGCTGTGCTCACTAGTGACTGAAGTTCATGAGCCATAGAACATAGATACTGGCTTCATGGGCTTCTATTTTGGCACTGAGAGGCCTTTGTGTTGCCTCTATCTTGGCTATATTCTAGAAATAGAATACATAGCTAAACAGCTGCATTCTAGTTGGCAAGTGATACTATGTGCTCAACTGGTAATCACCTCCATGTACTCCTCAAGGCTGATACCAGCTTGAGATTTGCTCCTATTTATGATTTCTAACTAGCTTTGTAAATATTGTTACAGAGCAAATTCATCTATGTCCACTCCAAATTGCACAGAAAAATATTGCAGTTAATTCAACATGGGACCAAATCCTTGCTCTTTTGGGGTTTTATAATTTGGGGAAAGTACCTTTGTTCATGAACTTAATTCTTTCCACGATTCTGGTTGGATGAAAACCGAATCAAATTTCCCATAAGGGAAACATTGAGCCTAAATGTTGAATTTGATTCGGTTCTCGTCCAGTTTAGTTTATGACCAGAATTGTGGAGAATTAAGTTCATGAACCAAGGTACCACTGTGTCTGTAGACTTTAGCCATTTGAGGTAAAGTTACTTCTCTCAGAAGTCAGACTGGCCAGAGCCCGACCTCAGGTTCATTGCTGAGTCGCCACATACACTGGGCCTCTACCTTCGTGTTTCCCTTTCTTCCTGGGCTGTTGAGCTGATGAAATGAGAAGATGGTGATGACAATGACGACAGAACAGTGCCAGCCAACACAGAGGTGCCTGCTCTGTGTACTGAGGTTTGTATGCCTCATCTCACATTATCACACCAAAGGAGATGAAGAGGATGCATTTGTCCCCCTTTCTAGAGATGGGGAAACTGAGCCTTAGAGAGGTTTGCAGTTTGTTGAGGACCCACAGCTGGGTACTGAGGTAGCCTGGGTTTGAACCCCGAGTAACTCAAAGGCCCATGCTACTGCATAGCCCTGCAGTGGCAGACAGGTGAGTGCACTTACTAAGTCTGCCCTGGTTGTCTGCTCCCTCCTCTCATTGCCATAGTGGCAGTGCAATGGGACTTTAATTGTTGCTTTTTCTCCAGGTAATAAGTCCCTGTCTTTGAGAATTCTTATCAAATGTGAAACCCATATCAGTATTGATAAAATGCGGATCCTGTTTCTTTTTAGACAAATGAACTCGTATTGAGTTTGGAAGATGACGACAGGCTCCTGCTGAAAGAAGACAGCACTCTGAAAGCTGCAGGAATCGGTGAGAAGGGCGCTGGGTCTGACTGAAGGGCACACATTTTCCTGGCCTGTGTGGTGAGGCCTGGCTGACTGCCTTTGGGCGGTTCTCTGCGAAGCAGCTCCCTCCTTGGTGCTCTTTCCACGCCCCTCACCATTCAGGGGAGGATGAGGATGGTGTACGTTCTGATCATTTGACCGAGGGTAGTACGTATCTGCTCTCCAGGTGAGCAGAGGGCAAGTACTTCTTTCCAGAAAGTTTGCTCAGAATCCTGCTGAGGATCATTTTAGATGATTGACAGGTTATTAGTACTACCTCTGCTTACTCTCATCAGCGTCATTTGAGCCAAAGTGGACGTAGTGGAACTAATATAGAATAATGAAATGAGTTGTGTTTGCGCAACATGCAGTATGGTGTCTGATAGTCATCCAGGTCACTCAGAGCCAACCAGTGCATGGAGTTTAGAATGGTAGCCTTGTGTGTATAGTTGGGAAGTTGCTTGACTTAACCTTTGTTACAGTTGGGAACCTTGTGTGTACAGTTGGAAAGTTGCTTGACTTAACCTTTCAACCCAGAATATGCATATAGTTCTGTTTGAAAGAAATGCTCTGTGACATGTCTTAATGGCCATTAGATGTCACTGTTATTCTACTTATGTGTTCACCTAAAGATGATCTGGCAATAAAAGACTGAAGATTAGCAGGGCAGTCTAGTAAAAGACTTGAGCCTCTGGCATACCTCTGCGGTCGAGGACCATGATGGAGTCTCCAAAACCACACCTCCTCATACTTTGGCGTACACACTGGCTAAGCAGCACTCAAAGAGAGGCCATTTTGGGAGGCCATGCATTTTCTGACTGGTATTCTGTTGAGTTATTTAATTGCACATGTCAAGATTCACCTGTGAATGATTTCACGCTACTGAGGTGAATTCCTCATGTGAACTTTTCTATGTAAATAGGATTTTAAATAGCAAGCTGTAAAATTTTAGACTTGTTTGTGTTTAAGTCTACTAGTTGGTAGAATTAATACCTTTTCATAAGATTGATAGTTATTTGAAAAACACTTTTTAACTTGGTATTTGTCTCTTCAAATGCTGTTATTGTAACCTGTGTTATTGAGACCCATGGCACCTAGCGGGTCGCCCTGTTTGCTCTTAAAGCATAAAGCTATAATGAAAATCACAGACAGATAGTGATGTGGGAACTGATAGCTTTATGGAAAGACTGGATAATCCAAAAACTAAAACAAAAACCAGGTAGGATATTACAAGATGATAAAGTCGATGTCTCAGATAAATGGGAAAAGAATAAAGTAGCCAGCAAATTACCTTGCCCATTGTCAAAGCAGTCAGAAAAATAAATTTTAAATCTTTATCTAAATCATTATTCCAAAATTAAATTCTGTGTGGATTAAATGTTACAGTGTAAAAAAATCTTAATGTGTAGCTCAGTAATTTCAAAATCTTGCAAGAAGTGCTTTTTGATCTCAAAGGTAGAGACCATAAAAGGGAAACAATGATAAATTTTAATGCATAAAAACCAAAAAATATAAACAGCTAAAGGGGAGTAAACTATGAAAAAGTATTTTTAGCAAAGATGACTGATAAAAGTTATTAGACTGACTTTATAAAGATCTTTTGTAACTCTAGTAAAATAAATTCTACTAAAAGGAATAGTTATGTGAGAAACAGTTCCACCTGATTAGTAACAAGAAAGGTGCACAGTAGAGAAGACACAACTTTACAGAGTATCGTCTCATGGGTGAGAAGCGCAGCCCCGAGCCTGGGCTTGGGCTTAGAACCAGATTCTGTCTTTTACAGTCTGGGCGACTGGGCAAACAGCAATGGTACAAGACGAACAGTCAGTCATGAAGAAGTAGAAGTTTAGGGGAGTCCATGGAGTGGGGAAACAGATACTCTGTACCTCTGTTAGGAATATGTCTTTTCCCTAATGCTCTGTAGGTCAGGCCTAACTCTGTCGTATCTGTTCCTAAACCAGCAAAAGCATCTTACTCAGCCTATGAGGTGGTATCCCGTTAGAGGGTTGGATTCGCATTCTTTGTTCCCTTTCCTGTTTGCAAATCTCTGATGTAGAACTTTATTTATTTCATAGAAATAGAATATATTATGTGATAACATTATCATTTAAAATGCATGTATTAACATTTTCATATGTGTATATAAACGCAAGATTGTATACCAAATTATAGAAATGGTTTCTTGGCATGTTGGCATTGCCAGTAATTTTTTTTTCTCCATATTATCTAATTGTTATGTGATTTTTATAGCAATTTCTACAAGTCATATGTATTCCTTGGAAGGAATCAATTTTTTAAAAAAGAAAATAAATCTTTAAACATAGAGTAATTGGTTTGAGTGAAGTTTTTGCTTTGTGACCTTTTGTGGCCAAACGGCCTCTCTGAATTTCTAGTTTATTCCCTGTAAAAATAGACAATGAAACCTATTTCAGAAGCTTGTCATGAGGGTTGAGTAAAAGAACAAAGATGTCAGGAATGGTATATGTAAAAGGCCCTTAAACCATTCTGGAGAAGACAATGAACAAGTATTTTGAATTTCCTGAAACCAAGTTGGTAGTACATTGTCATTAATTTCAGATTGACTTACAAAACAAACTAGCTACTAAGACAGGAATCACATTCCTCTTTTTGTCTTTCTTATTTTAAGGTTGTAGGACTTTGACCAGAATCAGATCCTTTTAGTGGGTCCCCCACTTGTCTCAGGGTGGTACCGCGACTGCACACACACCCCCAGTCCCTGGCACCCCCAGTACCTGTTCTCTTAAGTAACAGCTTGGCCACAAGCAATTTCAGTCCATGCTGTGAACCGTTTCCTCTTTGTTTCCCAGAGCAGTGCCTGTCTTCCTGCAAGTGAGCCAAAGGTATAGGTGGGGAAGGAGATGCGAGGGTCCCCAGAGAGCCACAGAAAATTCTGTGGGTGAGTTGAGTTGTAAAAGTGATACTCAAAGGGTGTGATTTTTCTAGGGAATTTTCCCTCCTTTTGTGCTGTGTCTGGTTAGGTTTCTAAGAGAAAAATTCGAAGTCATCATTGTGTCCTTTTTTACCACTTGATCTTGCTGTAGAGCTGTCACTCTGCTATCATAGCCAGTTGCCATGGGAATACTGCCAGTGTAACAAATTTATCACTAAGACTTTTCTGCAGGACTCATAAAAGGAAAAGAAAGACTAGGTGGAGGAAATTAGGGCAAAATCTCGTTTGAAGATTCCTTCTCATACAGAGTGATTCTCCATTTCATACTCTGGCCTTTTATCTGCCTTGCAGATTGGCGGTATATATTCTACCCTTGTCGTCAGTGGAGATTTTTGTGGTGAATTTAGTGCTAAAATATATAAATGAAATTTGCTTTCTGGAAGGAAGAAGAAGGTTTTACATAGAACTTGAAATTATTTATGATTTAGAGGATTTTTTTACCTTGTTCTTAATAATTGTAGTTTTATGGGCTAATTCTCTTAAGTAATAAATTTGTATACAAGCTTTTGTTTTGGTTTTTTACATTGTACTGCTTTCATTTTGCCACATTCTAAGGTTAGCTCTTAAATCTTCCCTGGTTTAAGAAAAAAATTGTGACACGGTAACTCTTCTAAAACCAGTTACATTTTATTGAAAAAAAATTTTTTTTTGGTACCGAGGATCAAACTCATGACCTCGTGCTTGCCAGGCAGGCGCTTATGCCACTGAACTAAATCCCCGGCCCTATTGCAAATATTGGTAAGCAAGTTATAGTGGACCAAACAGTAAGTGCTTATTTGAGGGAAGATTTCTTGCCAACCCGGGTTCTGTAATAATCCCAAAGCTCCCGTGTGCTTTGCTTTCATTTTGTTTGTCGCTTCCATCATTGGCCCCTACCAACAGCTGGCGCCCACGCCTCACACCTCTTGGTTATCTCCCACGTCCAGTTAATATTGTAGGGTTCCTTGCTCCCACTTTGTCAGGATTGTATTTCAAGTTGTTTTTTCTTAAGGTTCGAGTCCTTTCCAGTCCTTGTGGGTGATGACATCTAAGGGCATGCACACTTTCTTCCTTTGCCCACCAGAGCGTCACAGCGCTGGTCAGCAGCCACAGTGATGTATATAGTCCTGTGGTTGGTAACATGGGCATTGGACTGGAAAATCAAATGGCTCCACAAGTCTGAGTGCATCCTCATGGATTTTCTGTCCCCTATTATTACTAATTTTTTTTGCAATTTTTATTTTTTACATTTAACAATTAATAATTTTGGTACATAATTGCAAATATAATGTATTAATTTGGTACAGATACAGTGTGTAATGTTTAAATCAGGGTCATTAGCATATCTGTCACTTCAGTTATCGTTTTTTAATACTGAGAACATTCAAAATCCTTTCTTACAGCTGTTTGAAATATACTGCAGATTACTGTTAACTGTAGTCAAGCTACCATGCTACAGACACTAGAATTTATTCCTCCTATCTAACTGTAATATTTTACCCATTGACCAATCACTCCCTGTCGTACCCAATCTCCCACCCCTGGTCACCCTTATTTTACTAATTCTATGAAAACAACTGTTGTCTTTCCCTTTTCCCACTTATTTTTTTGAACATAATGTTTTCCAGTTCCATCTGTGTTACCTCAAATGACAGCATTTCTTCTTTTTTATGTCTGAGTTATACTCCATGGGGGTATGATTGTTTCTGTCTTCTTACTCTCCACTTGCTGTGTGGAAATTACTGGTTTGTGCCTCTCCTACGAAAGGTTGGTTTGTGCATTATTTGCTTCCTTGAACCTGTAGTTTCACACCTTCTCTACCAGCCAATGCACAGCAAACATTTGAAGATATGCAGAGCACAGTGGTTGAGACCTTTTCGTTGGATGGTGGCCTCCTGTAGCAAAAACTTAGAAGTAGATCTCAGCTGTGAGCACTGCCTTGAATGATTGATAGATGAGTTTGGCAAAATTTGGGAAGATAGGTACAATATATTCCTGGAGCAGAAGAGAAGGGGTCTCAGATTGTTCCATGAATTGCCTGATACCCATCAGGTACTGTGATTCTTTTAATCTGTCATTATTGTCACATGACAATAATGTGCCCTGATGGGACCACAGAGGCCATGCACATGTTTTGGTCTCCCTCCTCCAGGCAGCAGGGGTGGTGCTTTATATGACCAGCATGAAGCCAGGGCTGTAGAAAGGATGTGAGGGCCCTCCATCAATGGATAACTTTGAGATAGATTAGTTGGGGAGTTTAAATACATGAATTTAATTTTTTTGTGGTTTTACATTTAAAATTTTTTTGTAATATTTTTGTATTCAAAGACATTATTTTTCTGTTAAGGTATGTGTATAGCTGGGTGTGGTGGCACGTGTCTGTACTTCTGGGAGGCTGAGGTAGGAGGATCACAAGTTCAAGCCCAGCTTGGACAATTTAGCAACTTAGTAAGACCTTGTGTCAAAATAAAAATTAAAAAAGAACTGGGGATGTATCTTAGTGCAGAGGCCCTGGTTTCAATCCCCAGTACCACAAAAAGCAGAAGATAAACAGGGGTTTGGGTGTGTTTGTGTGTGTAAGAGACAAGTCTGTTAGGAAGCATTATAAAATTATTAATTTTATATCTAAACTTTTCTTGGCTTGCTCATTTCATTAAACTGGAACGTCAGGATTAAAATGATCCACAAATGTATTTGGAAGGCTTTTACTTGATTTCATTTGATAGTAAGATGAAGGAATGAAGTGGCAGTGTATTTATTGGATTTTAGATTGCACATTCATTTCCGATTCCCACGCCAAGGCCCTGTGCACCTGACTGCACCACTGCCTGCAGCACATTTAATTTAAAATCGGGTGCCCTCGGGGACTGGCACGCGAAGGTTCCGGAGGGTCCTTCCCCAGCCCTTCCGAGAGGAGCCATTTTAAATAGAATCTGGGCAGCAGGAGTTTGAGAGATGATGATGAGAAGAGTGATGGTGTAGAGGTCCTGAAATCAGTTGTTATTTCTTTCCACTCAGATCAGCAAATCAGTTTGCTCTATACATTCATGAAATCATTCTCTCAAACATTTTCAACAGAGGTTTAAAAATTTTTCAAAGACATTATTCCTTTTCTTTGAAGACTGCTGAAGTTTAACATCCACCGTTTACTTTGGAATGTTTCGAGTAACATGTAATTTATGTATTTCTCAATTTCAGAATGAACAATTTTTTTTTTTATCAACTTGAAGTATTTGAGTTTAACACATTTTTCAAACCAGTTTTCCTGGAAAAAATAATTGAGTCATCTGAAAATAAAATTTTCACCTTAGATGATTTCATTTGGAGCCTAGGAGAGATGGCATCAGCACTCTATAAATAATGAGCTGCTTTCTAAGTTAATTAGGCCTGAGAGAACCGGCTTGTCAAACAAAACTACTCTGTCAAACTCTCCATCGCTGTGTTCTGAGCCTGCTCCTCCTGTATCGAGGAGCTGTGTGACGTATTAGTTTCTCAAAAGGGGGACAGATAAATGTCAGCTGCAGTAAGAAAAAAATTTAATTACAGCTGACATGAATTGAGTCACGCTGGGCAGGCAGACTGTGAGAAGTTCTATGTGTAAATAGCACATTACAGGTAGAGCCTTGCTCTGTGAGTGTTACGAACAGCGTGCCTTTTGCGCCTTCCCCATTAGAAGGATGTTTGGAATGACTTATAAATTATATAGGTCTGCTGTAAGCATGCTTTTCCTCAAAAAGAAAACCCGAGGAGACTTTTGTAGAAAGGACAGATCTCAGAATATCTTATCCTTGAATATCCAGTTTTCTGAAGCCCCCCCGCCCTTTATATGTTACTGATTCCACATGTACTGCCTTATTCCCATTCTTTGGAATTCTGATCCTTGTACATTTTAGCTGTGTACCAACTTACTCTTTGCTCAGGGTGCCTCTGTTTACATCCCCTCCTGGTCAGTTCCCCTGCCCAGGGGCTCAGTGTGATGAGAGCTTATAATCTTGATTTTCTTCCACTCAGATGAAATTTAATCTTATCTAAGACTATAGTAGGACAGCAAGGAGGACCTGAGAATATGAGTGATTTTATTTTCTTCTCTCAGGATTTATTTTTGTAGTGAAATTGCTCGCTTACGATGGAGAGATGTTAACACCCAAGATATTTTTAATGAAATGCCATGCTAATCACTTTAATTTCATTCTTTTATGATAAATTCTAATGATGAGATTAGAGCTATAAACTAAGACACCAGTGGTAATCCTTGGCACCCTTCTTATTATCCTATTTGGCTTGAAGAGTTGTACTTGTCTGTTTTTAGAATATGTTAATTGAGTACTCAGTATTCATTACAAATAATCTTGTCTGTTTTCTTGTCGAGATTCTGAAAAGTCCCTTTTGCTCTTTCTGTGAAAGCCAAGCACACTGTATTAACTTCTGGTTTAATTTTAAAAAAACAACGTGGAACTTGTTGGCACAACACCTTAAAGAATTGCATGTTTAATAACTGGAAGTCTTTCCATCAGATTTGTATCCAGTCTGAATTAATAATGTTGCTGACTTATTGTTTTAGAAGACGGAGTCCTTGACCTGGTAGGTTGAAAGACTGGTGGCTTCTCTGAACCTTTGTGGGTCCTTTAGCTGTGCCAGGTCCCCTGTGAATAATTAGAGGTGTTTGAAGGTATTGCAGTAGAAGCCAATTTGTGTCTTTCACTTTGCATATTGTTGAAGCCTCATGAATTAATCATAAGCAGGGCAAAAAATTAACTTCTTCAGACACACATTTTGATGGGTCATGAGGGAGAATGTAAAGTGATCTGTAAAATATTCTACTGATCCTCTAAGTATTAAATTATTATACCTACAGGCTAATTTCAAGGGGGAAAAGTGCTCCCCCCACCTTTTCAGGAACTGAGTAGCGTATTTGAAAAAAATCAGTTTGTTAGTTTCTAGGACTGTGAAGAAGACAATAAATGAACAATGGTATGATTTCCTGAAACTCTAAACTCTTATGTTAACTCTTGATTCTAATTTTGGGAGTTTTTCTTTTAATTATTGCTCTAATTTTTAGGCTCTTACAACCACAACTAAAACTTCTTGTTGCTTTGGCAAAATGTATTGTACAACCCAACAAATAACTTATTTTTTTTCACGTTAGGCATCTAAAACTGCTAAAATACAAGACGAAAGTAATATGCATTTCCATCCTTTCTTAAAATTTAGTTTTATATTAAAATATTTTTTCCATCTTGTTTTTCAGCTAACGAAACTGAGATTGCATTCTTTTGTGAAGAAGATTATAAGAACTACAAAGCTAACCCCATTTCATCCTGGTGATGGTGTGTCTTGGGAGCTTCCTTTCCGCTGCATGCCTGTAGTAAGCTCTTTATTCCACCAGTAAGTTTTCGAAATTGACAAGTAAATCTTAAAAATTAATCCCAAATACTACTATCTGAGCCAAGTCTGGTGATTTTTCTCTCTCTGTAGGGTCTTCCCTTCCTTCCTTGTTGGAGAATAATATAAGAAAAATATTTTTAAATTAAATAAATATTTATTCAAAAGTCTGATTTCTTCATTAGGGATTATTTTTGTGATTTACATATTGGGTTATTTAAAAAGATAAGATCAAGGTCAGTTGAATTTGTCACATTTTTTTTCTATAGTTTCTAAATAGAATAACTATTACTGTTTTGGCTGTTAGCGATTATCAGGGGAATCTTAGGACTGTCGGAACCATCTTTTAGCTCAAGAAGTGTGATATATACCTCGACGTGATATTAAATGGTGTTTATTTGGGGGAAATCTTATGATGCAAGAAGGTTCTTTTTCTTTTAGCATCATAGCAAGTAACTTTGCTGGAAAAAATCCTTTTCTAACCTGTATTTCTCAACTTTTGTTGTTATATATGCTAATAAAACCAAACTCATGTGTTTGGAGAGGGTAGGTAGGTGGCTTCTGGGAGAAAAGTGATCATGGAGAGCAAGTCTGCATCTGAGAAGACATGTTCTTTAAAAGTAATATAATGCTTTCAGTTCCTGAGAGAACTGACATCATTTCAGCAGGGTCATTTCAGAGGGGCCTCTCTGCCCACATGGGTCTAACCCAAACTCCTGGAGAGATCAGGTGGCTCCATATCTACCCTATTTACCCTTTAAGTTGACAGTTGGGCAAATTTGCTTCACTGTGATAGTGCCTGACTTAAAAGCCTCCCTAGTTGAAACCAACTTTGAAAGTGTGATTGACATGATCAGAAGCAGCTTTGCTTTGTTGAAAGATTGAATAGAGTCTTCTTTAAAACCGAATTTCTATTTGTTTTATTCATTGTTTCATTCCTTCATAAAGTGCCACATACACAGTTGACCTAAGACCCAATCTTTGCCTCAGTGAGTGGAAGAGATACAGAAGCAAGTGATTTTGATAGAACAGCAGTTAATGGGAACATAGGCAATGGGTATTTAATTCTGTATGGGATTATTTTTATTTTTAAGAAGTACCATTTAAGCTATGTCTTCAAAGATTGAATGGATGTATTTTGCTTAGAGGAAATGAAAGGAAAAGTTCTCTGAAGGAGGGATAAGCATACACAGAAGCAAAACTCTTGGAGCAAGCTTGGGGTTTCAGTAGAAAGCACAGATTTCTGTACACCAGATGGAAAATACAGGAGCAACACAGGAAGCCAAAGTCAGAAAAGTAGGTTGAGCTAGGCCTTATAAGTCACACAGAAAACTGGGAGCTTTATGTGATTAGTAGGGCAGCCAGTGGCAAGATTTAAACAGGTGACTAGCATGATTTCATTTTTATTTGAGAAAGTGAGCGTTGGTGGCTGTGTCTGAAGAGTGGTTCTCATAGATAAGGTGAACACTATGAGCCCGGCCTGGGCCGGTGACAGAGGGGAAGCTGAGGAGGGGAGATGATCTTGAGGGTAGGCACAAGAGCAGACGTGGCGGCAAGTCCTTTACACATGTTGCCTCATTTACCTTTGACTATAGCCTTGCAAACTTGATGATAAGTACCCTGTCTCTCTGTAGATGGGGACATAAAGGGTGGGGTGACTAGAGTGAACGTGCCTTAAAATCCTGACCAGGCTCATTGCTCTTGGCCTCCTAGCAAGAGATGAAGTAGAGTGATTGGTACAATGTTGGGGACTTGGTGCATCCCTGGGTGTGGACACTGGCAGGAGGGCAGAGAGGACCACTTCAGTGAGTCCTGCAGGAGGAAGTGGCTGGATTGATGGTGAGGGCATTAATCTACATTGGGACTTAGCAAGTAACGTAGGTTAAAACAGTACCCTTTTTGTTCATTTGGGAAACATTCAACTTATATACAAGGTTTTTTGAATGTAGCATGAGCATGTCTTGTGTATTTTCTTTATAACAAATGATGGAAAAAAATCTATGTGTAATACCTTTTGTGAATGTACTTTTATTGTTGTAAAAGTTGTATATGGGCTGTTTTCACTTATAAACACAGGTTTAAAATAAAAAACAAAGGGGCTGGGGGTTTAGCTCAGTGGCACAAGCACCAGCTTGGCAAGCTCGAGGTCGTGAGTTTGATACCTGGTATCAAAAAATAAATAAAATAAATAAATATATTATGATTAAAAGAACTTTTACCACAACTGAAAGATTGGTTCAAAATTAGAAAACCCACCTATCTGATTTACAATTCTACAGACTGAAAGAGGAGTGCCAATAAAGCATTTGATGATATTTATCTCTTTGTGTGTTTAAAAATTAGCAATAGATAGAAATGTCAATAAGTGCCAAAAAAGCATTTGGTGATATTTGTCTCTTTGTGTGTTTAAAAATTAGCAGTAGATAAAAATGTCTTTAACTTGATGAAGGGAAGTCACAGAAAACCTGTCTAATGGAGTGGCATTAAAACAAATCTGTTAGATGTGGGTAAAACTAGCGTGGCTGGCACCGTTGGTACTAATCAGCATTGTTCTGCAGATCTTATTGTAGAAAATATAATATGAAAAGTAATAAGAACAGATACTGAAAAGGAAGAGACAAAACATTCAGGAAATATGATTGCAAGAGAATCTAGTGACAAATTACCATTAAGAGACTTCAAGAGTGCAAGATAATGACCTAAAATGAATTGTCCACAAAAGCTATACATTGTTATTAGAGGGTTGTAAAAAGACCTAAATATATAGAGAGATTACAGTTCATAGATGGGAAATACAGTGTTGTAAAGATGTAGAATTGTACCTAATCTGAAATTTAGTGAAATCCCAATCCAAACCCCAAAGGAACTTTATTATAGAATTTGAAAAAAATGGATTTTAAAGTTCATTTGAAAACGCAAATGTTCAGTAATAGCCAAGATCAATTTGGAAAAACAAAAAGCATGGAGAGGAAGGGACAAGAGTTGTCTACAAAATGTCAAAATATATTTTAAAGTTGTAGGAATCAAAGTAGCTTAGTTATGATACAGATTGGAGAAAAAGGTCAATGGAATGTAGAAACTGACAAAAATATATGGAATCAATATATAATCAATTTAGTATTTGTAATCAGTGGGAAAAATAGAGATATTTAGTGCATGGCTATATGTTAAAAAATGATTAAGGGTCTTTGAATTTTGGAGGCCTGATTTTTTTCAATTCTTTCTATGTTCTAGATATAAGTCATTTGTCTGAGGCACAACTGGCTATAATTTTTTCCTCACTCTGTGCATTGTCTGTTGGTAATTTCTTTTGTTGTGCAAAAGCTTTTTAATAAGGTGAGATCCCATTTGTTGATTCTTTGTAGTATTTCCCATGTGGTCTAAGTTTTGTTCATGAAGACTCTGCCTACCCCTGTGTTTTCAAGATTTCTGCGTTTTCTCTTCCAGTAAATTTAGTATTTCTGTTTTAATATTTAGATCTTTGATCCATTTAGACTTTAGTTTAGTACACATGGGTCCAGTGTACTACTCAGCCATAAAGAAGGATAAACTTGAGACTTACAGGTAAACGGATGCAACTCGAGACCATACTCATAAGTGAAATAACTCAGACCCATATGTGTAAATATCGTATTGTCTCCCTAGTTTGAGAAACTGAACCAATAAATAAGATCCAAAGTGTACAGTAGATATTTTGAATTTAGAAGAAACTGTTCAAAAGAAAAGAGAAACTGGGATGAGGGAAAGGAAGAAAGGGAAAGTTAAGACAGGTATACAGCTAGTTTCTCTTAGTTGACTGGAAAGAAACGTTTGAGCTAATATTGTTTGGACAAGATATCATGCCTATATCTTGTATTCTAAATGCTACGAGGATAACAATATGCAATGTATTAATTATTGTTACTGTTGTACTAGCCTGTTTTGATACTCTGTTTTATTGTTATTTTTTTCTTTCTTTAATAAAATGATTAAGGGATCTAATCCATTAATTTACTAAAAATTTAGATGGGTTAAACAAACATGAAAAACTGTAAGCTTGTTTGAAAATATGGACTATGTTTATGACCTTGAAATAGAGATGACATCTTGTAACACAGAATGTAAGTGCTATAATTTACCAAGTTTGATATGTACATGAGAAATGGGATTTAAAAATTATAAATAAAAGTTCAAAGACAAAACTGAGAGAAACTACTTGCACATATGAAACATGAAGAATTAGTTTGTAGAATATATGAAGAACTCTTATAAATCATTGAGAAAAGGACAAACAATAGAAAAATTGACACACTTTACAAAGAAATTCATATAAAAGGAAGCATGGTTTACAAATGTGAAAAGATGCACATCCTTACTTTTTAGGAAATTCAAACTAAGGGTATTTTCAGTTATTAAGCTGACAAAAAGGAAAGGGTTTGGTAATAGGTATTGACCATAACGTGTGCCTGTACTTCCAATGGGAGAATAATTTTTTTTTTTTTTTTTTGCGGCACCGGGGATTGAACTCACAACCTCACGCCTGCCAGGGCAGGCGTTTAAGGCACTGAGCCAAACTCCCGGCCCTGGTTTTTTGAGGCAGGGTCGCACTATGTAGCTCAGGCCGGCCTTACACTCGCGTTGTAGCCCAAGCCGGCCTCGAACTCACAACGCTCCGCCTACCTCAGCCTCCCGAGTGCTGGGATTAAAGGCGTGCATCACCACGCCCGGCTCGGGAGAATAAATTTTATACAGTCACTTAGGCAAACAGTTTGGTGTGGAGTCTATTGAAATAACAGCTGTGCATATTCTTTTGACCTAGCCATTCCAGGCTGAATCTTATGCCTGTAGAAAGACAGATTTATAAGGGAATTACTAGTGTTTAAATAGAAAAACACTTTACCTCAACAATAATAGGAGAGAAGTTAAATACATTGTGGTACATGGATACTCTGGATTCCTACTTAATCTAAAACAGTGAGAGACATCTGTATCATTTACTTACATGGACTTTGAGACATCTCAATGGACGAAATTATAGAGGGATTCAATAGGCAGTGTCGTTTGTTTAAAAACAGAAAATAAACTGGAGGTGGTAGCACTGCTCATGTAATCCCAACATTCTGGGAGACTGGGGCAGGAGGATTAGGGTTTTGAGTCCAGCATGTGCAGCTTAGTAACTGAGTGAAGACCTGTCTCAAAATGAAAATTGTTAAAAAGGCAGGAATGTAGGTCAGGTTGCATCCCCGGTACTGTGAAAGTACACACACACAGCATGATAAATACATGCATATAGGATGTGTAAATATGTATGGTGCTGTGATCTGAGTATGAGGTTGGAGTGGGAAGATAACTGGGAGAAAGTGGGCCCTCGAGATATTGAATCTGCCAGTGCCTTGATCTTAGACTTCCCTTCTTTGAGAACTGTAAGAAATAAACTGGTGTTTCTAAGCCACCTGATCTGTGTCATTTTGTTTGCGAGCAGAATGGGATGAGACATTCATGCACATGAATATATGCAGTGATACAGTATGCACAAGAGGATGCGTAGCACCTTGATGATACTAATTACCTTGCGAGGAGATGAGGATTGGGAGGCAAAGGTGGTTAAAAGCCTCATCATATATTTGTGTTCAGAATTAGTAAAACAAAACAAAAAAACCAAAAAAACTAATAATTATAGAAATCACTTCTGCTAATGTGTTATTTAAGGTGTGGGAGTCTTCAGGCTGCTGCGCCATTTCTCTAGTATCCAAGGGACTGGACCCACCCGTTTTCGTCGTGTGCACGTGGCTGTTGGGGGAGGGCTCTGGTTACTGGTTGCTGGCAGTTTCACTTCATTTCATTCACAGCAACTCTCATGACTAATCAGATTAGCAAAGGTAACTATAAAAGTGTTAATGTTTACTTAATCGGTGTGAGGTTAGTGTTTTGAACTACACCGTCAAGACAGTAGGTCTTTGAACCTCTGTGGGCCTAGAAAGCACCCATGTTATGTTGATCCCACAGCGTGAAACCCTTGGCTCCTGAGTCAGCTGTCTGTTGCTGGTACAAAATTCCTGACATACACAATTTAAAGGAGAAAAGGTTTATTTTGGCTCATAGTTTTAGAGGTTTCGGTCCATGGTTAGATGAGCCCAAGGCAGAATCATCACAGCAGAAGGGCATGGCAGAAGAATCCTGCTCGTGGCATCTGGAAAGCAGAGAGAGGAAAAGAGCCAGGGGCCAGATACAGTCCATAAATAAGGTCATTCCTGCATGACTCACTACCTTTCAATACCCCCACCTAAATTTTTACTATATCCCATAATGCATCAAATTATCTGATCAGTACTTTAACCACTGGTGAAGTTAGAGCCCTCCCGATCCAATCGCCTTCCAAAACTCCTATCTCTGAACATCTGAGATATTTAGAGGGCATTTTAGATCTCAATCATAATGGCCCCTTCCTCCCCTCACTCTCTACTTGCCCCATTTCTGGGAGGCGAGTGCGTGGAGGAGAAAGGTGCAGTTTCATCATTTCTTTCCATCAAAGGAGTTATATGTATTCAGTGAGTCAGAGCTGAGGTCAGTTCCCCCAGCCCTGAATGTGCATTTTGAGTTAGAACAGAAACATAAGAGTCTAGATAACAGCCTGTGGAGACTCATTTTTTGATCATTAGTGCAAGGATCCTGTAATGTGTAATGACTCAACAGAGGCATCCGGGGTAGATGTCAGTCATGCTGCTGGACAGGGGTGTTTTATACAGCAGCGCCCACCTTCCTCCCGCCACCACTGCTCTCACTCCCTGTGAATATTCAGTGAATAATGCCACTCACAGGCAGTGAGATTTAAGGTGGGAAAAATCCATTTCAGGTCCCAGGTGATGTCATGTGACCCTTTTGAAATAAAGACAGACTGAGGAATGCTGCTTCAGAGACTTTTGATTTTAGCCTTGTTCCTATTAAGTTCAATAGCTAGGGGAAAATGCTGCCGCTGATAATGATGTTCTTGCGATCAATCACCCTGGTCAGTCAAAGCAGTGACCAGATTACTTTGAAGGCTGAGAGTCTTTAGAAGGACTAAGGCATATGGCAGCGATGAAGATCAGGTGCGTCCCACCCACCCACCCCTCATTTCTGACTTAGGGGAGTAGGAGAGCTGGAAAGAGCGAGAGCGTTCATCTCCAGTTCTTTCAGATTCTGTCAAAAAACAACCACCTTAACCTCATTAATTTCCTGATCATGCCTCTTTTTGCTACAAGTCCTGGCTTTGGGCTTTTTGTCATCACCCCCAGCCACCTTGTTGTCAATACCTTCAGTACCCCAAGGGTCCCTCTATTATTCTGGGATAATTTTAGCCCTTGGAGCTGTTGCTCTCTCCAGGACAACTCCTGTTATGACTCAGTACAGACACTGACAAGTCTTTTTGTAACTTGGGGTTCCTTAAGTCATCCACCAGCTCAACTGCAGTGATGTCACTGTCTTAGCCACCTGCCCCCACAGTCACACCTCCCCTAGTCATCATCGGTAGCCACAGTGTAATCCTCGTGTTGTGTCTCCATTCCCTGCCCACCCCCTCCATCTTTCCATGGTCGCACCTCTGGCGTCCTCGTTCCAACAGTTCAGCTCTCCTCAGCCTGCAGCCATGGCACCTGCCATCGTGTCACTGACCCTCCGCTAATGTAAAGGAGGTTCTCTGGTGGTTCCTCGAGTCCTCACGTCCCTGACCACCCCTCCTCTCATCCACTACTCTGTCCTCTCGGCACCTGCCCTGGATGGCTGGCTGCACGTGGCTGGAGACAAACACAGTGACTGACCAAGTTCTAAGTCACTGCCACCAAGCCCGGGAAGTTCCTGGTGCCTGCGCTTCTGCTCTTCCCTGACTGCTTCGCCCTCCCCCCGTTCTCCCATGGCAGCTGGCCCTTCCCGGTTATGAGGAAGTTCCCTAGCAGAGTTGTCTTGTGTCCCACTGTCTTCTCCCATTTCCTCTTCAACTCTTTGGACGGGTTTCATTGCTTTACTGAAACAGCTCTTTTTTTTTTTTTTTTTTGGTACCAGGAATTGAACCATTACCTTGTGCTTGCCAGGCAGGCACTGTGTCACTGAGCTATATCCCTTGCTGAAATAGCTCTTGTGTGGGTCACCAATGTTGTCACAGGAATATGCTTTAAAGTGCTTCTATCACCCATATTTGACAGGGAGAATCAATGGATACCCTGTGCTGTGGTTTGAATGTATCCCCCCAAGAGTTCACATGTTGAAAACTTAGTACCCAAAGTTGTATGTCAATGGTATTTGGAGGTGGAGTCTTTGGGAGGTGTTATGGTTGATACATTGTGTCAACTTGAGAACTTTAGATGGTTAACTGAGAGACTCAGCAGGGAGCCAGGGTTCTTACTTTGTAAACATCCTCAGCCTGTGCAAAGGAAGGCAAGGAGATTTGTGAATGCTACACCCACCCTGGAGGTGGGGGGTGTCCTGTGTACAATATAAGGGAGGAGAAGAGGCTTGCTCTTGCCCCCTTTTACTCTGACTGCTTTTGCTCAGCTGGTCCCTTGAAGTGTTGTCCCAGTGCCATGCCACCCTGCCTTGGAGCCAGCTGATTATGGACTGAAACCTCCAAAAGCTGTAAGATAAAATAAACCTTTCCTTCCCTAGTTTTGGGTATCAGGTGTTTTGTCTCAGCAAGGAAAGAAAAGTAACTAAGACAGGAGGTAATTAGGGTTAGATGAAATTTTAAGGGTGGGGTCATGAGTGACTCCATTAGTGCCCTTTTAAGAAGAGGGCAAGATCTCTGAGCTACCGTACTTGCTCTGTTCCTGTATTGTGAGGCCTTCCATCACGTTACAGTGCAGCAAGAGCGCCCTCACTGGATGCTGGAAAATGCTGGCTCCTTGCCCTCGGACTTCTCAGCTTTTAGATCTGTGAGCCAAATAAATTTCTGTTCTTTATAAATCACCCAGTCTCTTGTATTTTGTTACAGCAACAGGAAGTAAATGAAGATACCTTTCTTGCCAACACCTTCTTCACCTGGTTTCATTTGCCATGCCTCATCTCCTTTACTGCTTCTTCCTTGTCTCCTTAACCTTTAAATATTGATCCACCCAGAGTTCTGACTTTTCTAACTGCACGTACCCCCAGATGACCTCATGCATTTCACAGCTCTGAATAGGACTAGATAGATGCTGCAGAATCCCAGTTTTGTGCTACAGTCCAGCTCCCCCGTGGCCTGCTGGCTGCTCTGTCTGTTAAGGTGGTTGACAGGAATCCACTCATATGGACCTCAGGCTTTAAAACATCAAATACTGAGGTTGTCAGGTTTCTCCTCCATCTTTCCCACCAAAGGAGCTGAGCTCCAGTCCTCCATCTGTTCGGCCTTGAAATCATTGCTTTCTTCTCTCCCCCACCTTTGGCCCATTGGCTGGTCCTTTTGGTTCCAACTTCCAGCCTTGTCTTCATTTTCCCCTCTACTGCAAGCAGGTCCAAGGCACAACCATCCACACTGGATCACTTCCTAGCTAGACTTCTGCCTTCCAATCCTGCTCTACTACAGCTCTCCACCTGGAACCTTGTGGTTGCAGAACAAGAATCAGATCCTCTTATGCCTTAGCTAAAAACCTTGACTCAGAGACAAAACCAGTTTTCTTCTGAGATTCGCCAGACCCTAGGTAACCAGCTCACACTGCCTCTCTGATTTCATCTCCTAGCATCTCTTGCTCGGCAGTAGCCACCTTTGTCTTGGTTCTTGTCTGATACACACCAAGCATACTCATACCTCAGGGCCACTGCACTTGCTATTTCCCTTCTACTTGCAGTGCCTTTTCTGTAGCTATTTGCATACACATCCCATCATTTCTGTCAGGCATCTATCTGCTTAACTGCCGTCAAAGAGGCCTCGTTACTCCAGGTAAAATAGTGAACACCATCCTCCCAGAACTTCCTAGTCTTCTGTGGTTACTTTTTATAAAATCTGCCCTTGTCCTGCCTCCTGATATTAGAACATCCCCAATATATAGAATATTGGCTGGTCCTTACTGATCAGCGTGAACATTTCTTGGATGGATGTGCGACTCTGAGAATGTATATAAAATTTAAAACCAAACTTTACAAATTCTTGACGCTCATCTCATAGCAAAGCAGATCCATGTAGACTGGTTGTATTTATAGTTATCAGTTTTATAACCTTTTATGCATGGGGCTCTGGAATAAATTGGTCGCCAGTCCTGTGTGTGTGTAATGTGTTCCAGATGGAGTTGAAAAAATGCAATTAGAAACTGTTGAAAGTGAGTTGTGATGGTCTAGATCCAGTCATGGCCACGGCCGTGAGTCCCCGCCTCTGACAGTGCTTTCAGGGCCCGCACAGTTCCCGTGTATGCCCACAGGCAAAACTGCGCCTTCTGAGAGCTCTTTTTACCAGTCAGAAAGAAAAAAAAAAAAAAAAAAAAAAAAAACGGTCGTGGTAGTTATTCACAGGAGGTAAGATAAATGCCCTCGATTGTCATTTGTTTCTGTTTGAACTTTCCCTGGAAAGCAGAGTAGAAAACTGAGCCGTAGATTCTACAATGGTACAAATTACGGCAGAATTTTCCCGCTTGCCTTAAAGCAAAGTTGCTTGTTTTAAAAGTGACCTAGAAGTGAACTTGTTGTGACATTTAAAATTATACAAATTGGAAAAGGCAAATGGTGCACTTTCGCATGGGTTGGGATTATTTGTCTTTCCGTGTTTGCTTTAGGCAGACGTGATGAGGAGGAAAGCGCCTGGGTGTTAAAGTCAGACAGCCTTGGGCTTGAAGAATGCACACAGTGCTGCCAGTGCTGAGCCTGACCTTGGGCGAGGTGCGCAGTCTCTCAAGGCCTCGGCTGCTCACTCTGTTAAAGGGGATGATAGCCATGACTGCCCAGAACTGCTCTGAGGTTTCAGTAAAATGACCTAGCACAGCTGTACTCTATTGGGGGGAGAATTTCTGTCACACTGATATTTCACTAAGAAAGTATATTAATCTCATCACAAAATTTAGACACAAATAAGATGTTATACCCCACATCAAATGTGTACAGTGGCTCTGGGGCTTTTCCTGTGAGGCAGGCACAGCCTGCTGCTTGCTGACTGCCTCATCCACCTGTCAGAGCTCCCAGTGCAGCTAGCAGTGTTCTCAAGACCTGGGAAAGACTCACTTTGGATTCCAAGAACCCTTCCTTTCCCGTTTTCTTTCGCGAGGTGCCTTGTCCCTGGACATAGGTAACCCTGAGCACATTACCTGTCCCACATTTCTCTCATGTGTCCCCTTGCTTCTTGCTTGCCACCTTTCCTGATTAAAACTAACAGGCAATGGCAGAACAACTTAAATGACCTTTTTTGTAAGAATAAGGTAATTCATTTATTCTCTGGGCATACCCTGCTTAAGCCGGGGCAGAGTGGTAGAATGAATGGAGGCAGAAGTTGCCCAAATGAATACAACCTTTGACAAGAAAAGTCTTGCAAAGGCCGGTTTTGCAGTTTAAATTTCCGCCAGCAGGGGGTGATGAATGCCTAGCCATTAGTCTGTAGATGGTGTGGAGCTACTGCTCCTCCAGTGGGGCCCCTACCTGCTCTTTAGTCATATCACTCCCTAGGGGAAGTCCAGGAAGCTGGCCGGCTGAGGGAAAAGGACTCTGGACTCACCCGTATCTACCAACCTTCAGCCACCATGTGGCAGCAGAGTGCTGAAGCCTGGGGATCACTGTGGAGATGAGTCATTTGTCCTGACCATGCTTAGCAAGTAGGTTTGTCCCTCTGCACGTCAGCCTTGGAGTCCTTTAGCGTTAGCTGAAAGTCAAAGACTTTAGCTCGTAAAAGGGGTGGTATATTATCCTAGTCCTCAAAAGTGCTCTCCGTATTGTTCCTGCCTAAAATGTGGATTTATTTAATACAGTCAGTGCCTAACTATTTCAAACCCGGTATCTAACTTACTCAGTTGCACCTCTATCATCTAATTTCTAAAATACCAATAATGTGTTCATACCTCGGGGAATGCCTCTGCTTATTTGAGGATGATCATTGTTTAAAGGTGAAGACAGAAACCTGGCATGCAAGTTTTTTTTTTTTTTTTTTTTTTTTTTTTTTTTTTTGCAGCACGGGGGATAGAACTCACAACCTTGCACCTGCCAAGCAGGCACTTAAACCACTGAGCCAAACTCCCAGCCCTGGTTTTTTGAGGCAGGGTCACACTATGTAACCCAGACCAGCCTTGTGCTCATGTGGTAGCCCAAGCTGGCCTTGAACTCACAACCCTCCTCCTACCTCAGCCTCCCGAGGGCTCAGATTAAAGGCGTGCGCCACCACACTTGACATCAAACTCACAAACTCATGCCTGCCAGACAGGCGCTTAAGCCACTGAGCCAAACTCCTGGCAGGCATGCAAATTTTAATAGATCCTTGGCTACTTGCTTCCAAGTACACTGTATTCCATGCAGCCTGCATTGCCTGGCCTGGAAATTCCTACCCAAACCAATTGCAGAGAGAATCTGTTCCGCCGTGTAGGGACTGAGGAGCTATATTCCCTTCCACATGCAAAGGCAAAACTCAGTGCCAGGAGCTCTGGGACAGAGTGACCCCCAGCACAGGGACATGTGAGCGACTCTGCAAGGTAGCTGTCCCTCTTTTCCTTCTGAAACCTCGATGTTCTCACATGGGGTTAGACAGTGCTATTAACTGTTTGCACAGTGCACAACACCTTGTGGTGTATTTGTAGATTGCTGTAAAAATTAAGACATTTCACTTTCAGGTAATGAAAAGCGCAGAACTGGGCCTCCCCCGGTCCTCTGCATGGTTCAGCTCAGCTCTGGCTGATGACAGAGAGGCAGACGGCTGTGCTGGGCTAGGAGCAGGGCTTGAGGACTGAGTCTGAGGTGGCAGGGTCGCTTTATAGCTCAGGGGACTCACTTGGTGACTAACTTCAGTCTCCAATCCTGTCAGTGGCACACAGCTGGTTAATACAAGCACCGTGGCTGGAGGTGCATCCAGACTGAGGTGCTGAGGAGAGACTTGATTAAGTGTAAGATGAAACGTGAAAGTTAGGAGAGCGAAGTATCATTTAAGGCTTGTTTGTAGTAGGAGCAGGGTACAATATGCCAACTCTTCCCTAACTGCCGAATTTACAAATTATTGTGGTCCTGGGCTGAACAGGGCTCTCCCGACCCACTACTCATCCGTGAGCTCTTATCGCTTGTGTTTGAAGGAAGTGTGTTGAGACCTACTGGACAAGGGTCCTGGCACCCGGCCTTCCTTAGGGTCTCAGGTCAGTGGGTGGGTAGTTTATGGAGGCAACAATTTTCAGGCAGTCCTCTGTCTCCCCTCTTCCTGTTCTTCTAGGGTATAGAGGCCCTTTTCCCGTCCTCCTTGTGATCTGGAAAGTTTGTATTTGTAATCCCATGGAAACGTTATTGGAATTCTGGCTAGTTAATTCCAATCTACCACCTCCAGTGCAACCCACAGTGAGAATAAAGACACTAAGACATATTTACAGTTAGGGGCAGCCAAGGGGTCCTGAGTCCAGTCCAGATGAGAGTTCACGGAGCCAAGGCCTCGACCCAGGGCCTAACCTGAATTTTATTAATTCATGAAGAAAGGAATGGCTAAGGATAAGTGACTGTGAGAATGGTGGGAATTATGTGAGTATTATGAGCTGAGCTAGCTAGGAGGCCAGAAGGGCCTCTGCAATATGCAGGGAGAGGGGGATGCAGAAAACCACTCCGCATAACACAGTGGAGGAGGCATTTAATGTTTCAGAGGCTGGTGCTTCAGTTTCTGATATGTAAGCTTTTGTGCCCTGGGGAGTCACAGCCTCTCATCTTGAGGCTCAAACCCAGTTGACAGCCCTGGAGTGTTGGCTCTGCCATCCTGCTGGGCTAAGCCATTTCAAGGGAGCCACCGAGGTGAGGAAACAGGGCGGTCTCTTGGCTTCAAAGATTATGCACCAGTACCTCAGCCGGCCCGATTTACATTGCTTAGAGCCATTGAAGGGAAAAGGAAATAACTTAGCCAGCTCTGTACATATCAGTACATGGAGACAGGGCCAGGTTTAGCCAAGGTGGAGGTGATGCCTCTGTATTCAGGGAGAGCTGTCCACATGGCCTTCTACACCAGGAGACTTGAGCTCTTTGGTGTCTTCACCCAGAGTAGTAGGACTGGAAGCAGAGGGAGCTTGTTAGCCTTACCCTCTCAGGGAGATTTTGCTAGATGACTTGAGGTAGGGGGCAGGGGAGCAGGGCTAGAGACTGGAGTGGTTCCCCAGGCTTGGGGGAATGAGGGCCTGTGCTTCTCCCATTGGTGGGGGTCTATGTTCTAAGGAGGTGGTCTGACCTCAGAGGGGAGTAGCTGCTTCTAAGCTGTCCTTGATCCACCCAAGATCCTAGGCCTCCACTTGGCATGGAAACAGCATATGCACTGAGACAACGGGCATCTCTGGGAAACTGAACAAAATGCTAAGTCTCCTGGGATACCTTGCCCCAGGGCCATTGCATAGCCCTGAGGGCTAGTAATGAGTCATTAAATTTCAAGCCAGATTGGTATTTGGAATCATATTTTAAAAAATTTTTTTTAATTATGAAATTTCTTTTACATACATGCTTATGATTAATTGCACATTCATACACATGATTCAGATTGGGCCAACCTCACAATTAAGGAAGTACCATATAGCTTCTTGGATTCAATTACCAACAAAAAGTTTAGTAAAGTTAATAAAAGTGGTAAGTGGAATGAAATTCTACTTCCAAATTGTCAAGACATCCAGGGCCTACCTTTCTGAGAATTAGTATGTGTACTTCTTTTTCTTTAAAAATTTTATTAGTACATGTTTGCAGTCTTCTTGGGGAATGTTACATGTACAAACTATAGAGTTTTTTGTTATTTGTTTTTTGTTTTTCATACCAGGGATCAAACTCACAACCTTGTACCTGTCAGGCAGGCACTTAAGCCACTGAGCTAAATCCCCAGCTACAGGGTTTTTTTAAAAATCCCCTTCCATCTTCCTTTCGGTCCTCCTCCAGTTCCCCTATTCCATTGTTCATTCTTGCTGATAGTATTAATCTTAGCTCATGTTATGGCATATAATTTTTACATTAATTAAAGGTGTTAGGAACCTATGCATGGCATATTTGTATTCTGCTTATTTCCCCTTCCTCTCCCTCCTCACCCCTCACCCTTTTTCCTTCAGGCCACTTCCCTATTGCAAGAGTGCATCTACTTGTCCCGTTCTATCCATACTTTATTATTCTCTTGTTTGTACTTTGCCTCACTCAAATGAGGGATACCATATGGTATTTAAACTTGTGTGTCTGGTTTATTTCACTCAACATGACATTTTCCAGGTGTATCCATTTTCCTGCAAACATCTCAAATCTGTTATTCTTTGTAGCAGAGTAGTATTCTATTATAGGCATTTTCTTTTCCTTTTTTTTTTTTTTTTTTGACAGCACATTTTCTTTATGCTATCATTTGTTAGTGGGTATTCAGGCTGTTTTGAGGATTCAGCCATGACGGGTGATGCTGCTGTAAACATTGGTGTGCATGCATGCATTGCTGTAATATGACTTAAGCTCTTTGAGGAAGACACCTGGCTAGGTGTCTGATTGGATGATGGCTGGTTCCCATAATGAAAACAACCTGTGAGTGTTCCTTTTTCATCACAGCTTTACCAGCATTTGTTATTGTTTGATTTCTTAATGATTAGCATTCTTTCTGGAATAAGATAGAATCTTAACATTGTTTTAATTTGCATCGCTGTAATAACCAGAGATGTGGAGCATTTTTTCATATATTTGTTGACCATTTGTATTTCTTCTTCTGTGAAGTGTCTGTTCATTTATCTTGCCCATTTATCGACTGGATCTTTAATTTTAGGTGGTTTAAGTTTTTTGAGTTCTTTGTATATTCTAGACATTAGTCCTCTATCTGAGGAATAGCTGGCAAAAGTTTTTTTTCTCATTCTGTAGGTTGTTTCTTCACTCCAGTGATTGATTCTTTTGCTGTGCAGGAGCCCTTTAGTCTGATATAATTCCATTTTCTGATTCTTAGAGTTATTTCTTGTCCAAGTGAGGTTCTGTTTACAAAATCCTTTCCAGCTGGGCGTGGTGGCGCACGCCTTTAATCCCAGCACTTGGGAGGCTGAGGTAGGAGGAGCATTGTAAATTGGAGGCCGGCTTGGGCTGCAATGTGAGTGCAAGGCCGGCCTGAGCTACATAGTATGACCCTGCCTCAAAAAACCAGGGCTGGGAGTTTGGCTCAGCAGGTTAAGCGCCAGTCTGGCAGGTGCGAGGCTGTGAGTTCGATCCCTGGTGCCGGAAAAAAAAAATCCTTTCCTACACTTGTATATTCAAGTGTTTTAACTATTTTATTTTCCAGTAGGTTTAGTGCTTCTGTTTTAATGTTTAGGTCTTTGATCCATTTTGATTTTAATTCAGTATAAATTAAGGTGAGAGATAAGGGTTCAGTTTCAATCTTCTGTACACAACTGGTTTTTCCAGTATTACTTGTTGAATGGCTGTCTTTCCTCCAATGTATGCTGTTGGTCCCTTTGTTGAAGGTCAGATAGCTGAGAATCCAGAGAAATTTCTGTGTCCTCAATTCTGTTCCATTGACTCACGTATCTGTTTTTGTTCTAGTACCATGCTGTTTTTATCACTATTGCTTTTTAGTATAATTTGAAATCAGGTATTGCTATACATCCTGCTTTGCTCTTGCCCAAAATTGCTTTTGTTATTCTGGGTCTTTTCTTGCTCCATAGGAATTTTAGGATTGTTTTTTCTAGATCTGTACAGTATGCTGTTGGTATTTTGATTGAAACTGCATTGACTCTGTAACAGCTTTGGGAGTATGGCCATTTTGACAATATTGACTGCATATTCAGGAGCAGGGAGCAGCTTTCCATTTCTGATGTCCTCTTTAATCTTTTTTCAAAATACTATAGCTTTCTTTATAGAAGTCTTTCATGTCCCAGCTTAGGTTAATTCCTAGGTATTTCATTTTTCTTTTCTTTTCTTTTTTTTTTTGTACTAAGCTTTTTTAAAAATCCATTTTATTTCAAAGAAAAAAAGAAGAAAACAAAACTAAAACTAAATTTCAAAACACATCAACTGGGGGCAACACTGCACATTGTCATCCTCAAATCATTCACCCAGAGTACAAGACCTCTGCTTACAATTATTCAGACAATACCAGCACAAATCTTTCTCTTCATTGGACTCAGAGAAATCAGTAGTATAACTATCTTAAGTATTTTTGTATACATATACATGTACATATGTTGTTACTTTCAACTTCTCACACTAGTGAGACAACATGTTGTTTACATATGTGTGTCTCATTTATTTCACTAATGAGTATGGTCTCAAGTTGCATCCATTTATCTATAAAAGTCTCCAGTTTATCCTTCTTAGTGGCTGAGTAGTACTCCATTGTATAAAAATACCACATCTTTTTTATCCATTTCTCAGTTGATGGGCATTTAGGTTGCTTTCAATATCTGGCTATTACAAATTATGCTGTTATAGACATTGGTGCACATACATTGCTGTGGGATGATGATTTTAATTCTTTTTTTGTGTGTGTGCTTTCTTGCTATGCAGTTCGGGCTTGCCTTGAGCTCATTTTGTAGTCCAAGCTGGTCTCGAACTCACAACATTTCTCCTGCCTCAGCCTCCCGATTGCAGGTGTGAGCCACCACGCCTGGCTGATGTTTTTAATTCTTCTGGAAAGATACCCAAAAGGGGTATAGCTGAGTCAAATGGAACCTCTAGTCCTAGTTTTTTGAGGAAACCACATTGATTTCTGCAGTAGTTGCACCAGTCTACACTCCCACCAACAATGGAAAAGGATTCCTTTTTCCCCACAGCTGCTCCAGCATTTGTTATTGTTTGATTTCTTGAAAATGGCCATTGTTTTTGGGGTGAGGTGGAATCTCAGTGTTGTTATAACTTGCATTTCTCAAATGACCAGTGATGTCAAACGTTTTTTCACATATTTACTTGCTGTTCATATTTCTTCATCTGAGAAATGTGTATTCATCTCTGATGCCTATTTTTGGATTGGGTCTTTAAATCTGGGAGGACTGATTGTTTTGAGTTCTTTATGTATTCTTGATAGTAATCCTTTGTCTGAGATACAGCTGGCAAATATTTTCTCCCATGTTGTGAATTGTCTTGTCACTTTGTTGGTGGTTTCTCTTGCTGTGCAAAGTTTTTCAATAGTGTGAGATCCCAGTTGTTGATTCTTTGTGATAGTTCCTGTGCAATCCGGGTTTTGTTCATAAAGTCTTTGCCTACACTGATGTCTTCAAGAGTTTTACCTACTCTTATCTTCCAAAGATTTAATGTTTCTGTTTTAATATTAAAATCTTTGATCCATTCTCATTTTAGCTTAGTGCCTGGTGAAAGATATGGGTCCAGTTTTAATCTTTGGCATGTGTAGAACCAGTTTTTCCAGCACCATTTATTAAAGAGGTTATCTTTCTTCCAGTGAATGTATTTGGTACCTTTGTCAAAGATAGTGTGGCTTAGTGTGTCTGGAGTTGTTTTTTATATCTTCTAATCTGTTCTGTTGATCTTTGGGTCTTTTTTTTTTTTTTTTTGGCCAGTACCACACTGTTTTTATTGCAGTAGCTTTATAGTATAATTTCAAGTCAGAGTTTATGATGCTTCCTGTCTTGTCTTTGTTGCTCAGGGTTGCCTTTGCTATTTTAGGTCTCTTCATGTTCCAGATAAATTTTAGGATTGTTTTTATCCAATTTTGTGAGATATGCAATTGGAATTTTGATTGGGGTTGCATTGAATCTGTAGAACAGTTTTGGAAGTATGGCCATTTTCACTATATTGCTTTGTACCCAAGAGCATAGGATATCTCTTCATTTTCTAATGCCCTATTGAATCTCCCTTTTCAGAGTACTGTAGTTTTCAAATGTAGAGGTCTTTTACATCCTTCTTTAGATTGATTTCTAGGTATTTCGTTTTTTTGGATGGTATTGTAAAAGGTATTGTTTCCCTGATTTCTCTCTCAGTGAGTTTGTTTTTCATGTACAGGATTGATTTTTGAGTGTTGACTTTGTATCTAGGTATGTTACTGAATTTGCTTATCGAATCCAGTAGTCTTTTGGTGGAGTTTTGGGGGTATTCTATGTAGAGTATCAGGTCATTGTCAAATAATGATATTTTCACTTCTTCCTTTCCTATCTTTACTTCTTTTATTTCTCTTGTCTAATTGCTGCAGCTAAAGTTTCCAGGACTATGTTGAATAAGAGTGGAGACAATGGGCATCCTTATCTTGTTCCTGATTTTAGAGAGAAAGCTTTCAGTCTTTGTACATTTAGTATGATGTTGGCTGTTGGTGTGTCATAGATGACTTTTATCAGATCAAGATAAAGAGCATCTATTCCAGTTTTCTCTAGGGTTTTTATCATGAATGGGTGCTGACTTGTCAAAACCTTTTTCTGCATCTATCAAGATGATCACATGATTTTTGCCCTTGGCTGTGTTAATATGGTGTGTTACATTTATGGATTTATGTATGTTTAACCATCCCTGCATCCCTGGGATGAATCCCACTTGATCATGGTGTATAATCTTCTTGACGATTTGCTGCAGTCTGTTTGCCAGTATGTTATTGAGGATTTTTGCATAGTTGTTCATTAGAGAAATTGTCCTATAATTCTCTTTCTTAGTTAGGTCCTTCTCTGGTTTTGGTATCAGGGTAATGCTTACTTCTAGGAATAAATTTGGATGTATTGCTTCCCTTTCAACTTCATTAAAGAGTTTGAGAAGTAGTGGTGTTAGGTCTTCTCTAAATTTCTTGTAGAATTCAACAGTGAATCCGTCAGGGTCTGGGCTTTTCTTTGTTGATAGGTTTTTAATTACATCTTTAATTTCATTTATTGATATTGGTTTACTTGGGATTTTTATATTTTCTTAATTCAGCTTTGGTAATTCATATGTATCTAAGAATCTGTCCATTTCTTCTGTATTTTCCGTCTTATTAGAATACAAGTTTTCAAAGTAAGTGTAGATGATCTTCTGGATTTCTGCAGGGTCTGTTGTGATTTCACCCTTTTCATTCCTAACTGCATGAATTTGAATTTTTTCTTTTCTTTTTTTGACAAGGTTAGCTAAGGGTTTGTCAATTTTATTTAATCTTTCAAAGAACCAACTCTTTATAATTTTCTCCCTTTTATGAGCTTTTGGCTTAGCCTGCTCTTCTTTTTCTAGAAGTTTGAGGTTCAACTTGAAGTTGTTTGTGTGCGTTTGCTCTGTTTTCCTGATATGGTATTTACTGTTATAAATTTCCCTCTTAAGACTGCTTTCATTGTATCCCACAAGTTCTGGTATGTTGTATTGTCATTGTCATTCAACTGTAAAAACTGTCTAAGTTCTTCGCTAATTTCATCTGTGACCCATTCGTGGTTCAGTAGGCTGCTATTTAATTTTCATGTGTTTATAAAGTTCTTGTAGTTTCTTTTACCATGGATTCCAAATTTTATTGCACTGTTGTCTGATAGTATGCATGAGATAATTTCAACTCCTTTACATTTACTTAAGCATATTTCTATGAGTCAGTATATGGTCTGTTTTGGAGAATGTCCTGTGTGCAGCTGAGAAGAATGTGTATTCTGATGTTGTGGGGTGAAACACTCTATAGACATCTACTAAGTCCATTTGCTCAAAAGTTTGATTTAGTTGTAATATTTCATTATTGATTTTTTTGTCTAGTTGATCTCTTTTTGTGACAGTGGGGTATTGAGGTTTCCCAATACAATTGTATTCGGACTTATTTGATTTTTCATGTCTGTTAGTAATTGTTTTATATAGTTGGGTGCACTGTTATTTGTTGCATATATATTTATGATTGTTATCTCTTCTTCTTGGATTGTTCCCTTTACAAGCATGTAGTGACATTCTTTATCTCTCTTAATCAGTCTTGGTTTGAAATTCACTTAGTCTGCAAATAGAATAGCTACCCCTGCTTTTTTCTGCTTTCCCAGTGTGGAGTATTGTTTTCCATCCTTTGACTTTCAGTCTGTGAATTTCTTTTTGAATTAAATGTGTTCCTTGTATACAGCATATTGTTGGCTCTTTCTTCTTGATCTATTCTGCCAGTCTGTGTCTTTTGATTGGTGCACTGAGATCATTAACATTGATGGTTATAACTGTATGTATTGACTTATCATTGTCATGTTATTTTCCTATTGTTGGCTCCCTGCTTTTTCCCCCACTCCCTCTAATCATTTGCCTTCCCTCGAGAATTCCTTCTGTTGGGGTTCACAGAGCTGTAGGCCTTATTATCTCTTCCTAGACTGTCCTTCAGAACATTTTGGAGTGCTGATTTGGTGGTCAGAAATTTCCTCAGATATTCTTTTTCATGGAAATATCTTATTTCTCTATCAATTTTGAAAGAGTTTTGTGGGGTACATCAATCTGTGTTGAAAGTTGTTTTCCTTTAGAACTTGGAGTACTTCACTCCAGCAGAGTTTGTGCTGAGAAGTCAGCTGTAATTCTGGTGGGCTTTCCTTTATAGGTGATTTGTTTCTTTTCTCTAACAGCTTTTAGGATTCTATTCTTGTGTTGAATTTCTGGAATCTTCACTATGATATGCCTGGCTGGAGATTTGTTTTGATCATTGCTTATGGAGTTCTATATGCCTTGTTTATCTGTATGTCAAAGTATTTTTCTCTACCAAGGAAGTTTTCTGTCACAGTGTCTGTGAACATTTATTTTAATGTTATTTGTGGTACCTCCTGCTTGTTCATTGACTCCAATTAATCTTAAGTTATTCTTCTTTGTCTCATCTAGCAGCTGCTGAATTAATTTCTCGTGTTCCCTTGCTAGTTCTGAGAAACCTTTCTTTTCCTGGTTGCTAACTGCAAGCCTGTCTTCAATATCTGAGATCCTGTCCTCACATTGGCCTAATCTGTTTTGTATACTTTCAATGGAGTTTTTATTCTCCTGGATATCTGCTTGAAGGATTCCATTTCTTTCCTATGCTGAGGTTCCATAATGTTCTTCAGCTTGTCTAATTTTTTGTCTGTGTCTGCTCTAACCTTGCTAAGAATGATGTTTATTTTGGTAATCTCTGTAGTTATCTGAGAGATTATTTCTGATTTCAGTTTTTCTAGAGCCTCATTCAATTGCTTTGTTGCTTCCACTTCAGAGAGTCCTGGTGGGGGGCTTTTGGATTGTCCCACCTCATTGCCCCCTGAATTTGCCTTTGGTGAACTGGATGTCTGAGGTTGAGTTTTGCTTAAGTGTCTTCTCATTTTATTTTCTCTCTTTTTTTCGTTTAATACCTGGGGTGATGCTTCTAATTGCCCATGGTGGGTTGTTTTATTCGTAGTATTTGGACCCTTAGGTGATGACTACTTCTCTGAGGCATCTTTCAAGTGTAGCTGGTTTTTGGGTTTTGAATCTGTTGGAAGATCTTACCTCTTCAGTTTGTTGGAGATGAGAAGTTGTTGCTTGTTTGGCCTTGTCCTTGGTTCTTTGGCACTGTGCCACAGTATTTTCTGTGACCCTTAGTCAATCTTAGTCATGGAATACCAGGATCAATAGTTGTTTAGAACAATTATGTCAGTTTTGGCTGTAGTGGTACCAATAGTATCAAATACAGCTTATAAAATGACAAACTGATCTCTTAATTTGCAGCTGTTAACTATATGAACTAGATTTGTGATTATATAACAAAATGTAAAAGAGACCAGATAATTATATGTCATACATAAGTGCATAATGTGTCAATTTTGTCCTCAGAGTTAAAATTTAAAATGGATTAAGGAGAAAATGGAAAAGTGGAAGAAGAGAAAGAGATTAGAATTAAGGTTGGAGGACAAAGGGGGATCATGCCAACTTTGGGAAACTGGTGCAGAAGACTGAAGGAAAAGAGAGGTAGAAGAGATAAAAGGAAGAACAGAACAGAACCATACCCACAAAGAGGTTAGGAACCACTTTTACGTTCATATAAAAACAATGAAGGAGAAAGAGAGAAAATAATTAAAATTAGAAAAAAGAAAAACAAACAGTCCACTTCCAGGATTCTCTCTGGTTTCACTAGTAGACAATCTGTGGGGACAGAGTCCTGAATCATGCCAATCTATCCCAGGAAGCCAGCAGTACCTTTTTTTTTTGGGGGGGGGTAGTGAATAATCTCAGCAGGTCTGCCTGAGACCAGACTCACTGGGCTTGCTGCAGTCCAAGTAGTTTCCACAGGTCTGAACCCAGCTGGGAGCTACTAGATGAGGCCCAGGGATTTAGCTCAGCAGCACAACACACCTGCTGGCAAACCAGCAGCAGTTCAGGGTTCCAAGCTCAGCCAGCTCATCTCCAACATGGTTCCTGGCGAATCACTCTCTCCCATGGGAGAACTAAGTCCTCTGCACTCACCAGCAGCCAGTGCAGTCCTCTACATCCGCTGCTGCCCTCCACTGCCACATCTCTCTGCAGAGGCCTCTGAGGTCCCAAGCTGTCACTGTCACCATGACCGTGCATCCCCAGGTTCAAAGAGTTCCTCTCATGCAGTGAGTCCTGTCTCAGGGTGAAGGCACTGCCAGCTACCACCTTTTCATTCCCTGAAGTTTTTCTTTTCCCTCTCTCTGTGGGTTTCAGTTTGCCCTTCAGATTCTTCCTGGGTCCAGGGGACCCACTTCCCTCCTTGTCTTCCTCATGACACTATATTCCAGCATCTGGACGTTGACTCTCAGAAAGGTTGTTTTCCCTGCTGCTTACCACTCCGCCATCTTCCCAGAAGTCTGTACTTTTTATTTTTATCAAGTTAAAAAATCTATAAATTAAAAAAAACCAAAAGCCCAGTAGTACTGAGTCTTATGTAATAATTTCCCAACCTACCTCCTTTCCTTGGTCTCAAGTCTTCCAAGCAATGACCACATCTCTTAGCAGTTTTTTTCTGCTATCTTCATATCTCATCTAACATGTTCCTGTTCTTCCTTTGTTGTTCCATCCCCGGAGGAATCTATTGGCTTCTGATTATGGCAGGTGAAGTTTCTTCTCTCTCCTACCGTTGTTCCAGGCCTGCCTTCTGCTCCTGCCCTCTATTTCAACAGCTTTTAGTTAACACTGTTTCATGTCTGTGATTGAATACCTTGTCTTAGACATTTAAAAATATGCTTTCTCCTCACTTGCGTAGTTACCCCTCTACTTACACGTGCTATCCTCAAGACAATGCTCAGAAGCCTCTTATTTAAGTTTTCCCCCAGAATATCAGATGTTTCCTTCCCCTTTTTTGGAAACCTCTGTCTGCAGCATTCTGGATGGGTGGCTGCTTTGGACTGTGAGAAGGCACCTTCCGGGGTTTCCCGCTGTCCTCCTCCTGGGACTCCCGTTCTTTGCTTGGTTCTCAGTCCCCTGACTCCTGTGTCTTTGTCTTTCTTGTTGCCCTATTTGTTGTGATGTAGCAGGATTTCTAGTCCTTTGCTAGAAGGAGTGTGTGGAACATACATGTTTTAAAATGTTTGCAAATGTCTCTGTTTCCTCTTAGACACTGCAATGAGGATTGAGCTCTAGGTTGAAATGGCTTTGATGGGGAGGTGGAAGGCTTTGTCCCGTTGGTTTCTAGCTTATAGGAAGCTATTGAGAGGACTTGTGCCTTTTATTTCCTTGTATGTGAACTATTTTTTTCTCTACAAAAACTTTTAAAATGTTCTTGTTATCCCAGGGTGCTTTGATGAGGGTGTGTTTCAGACTTTGGGCTTGCTCTCTGGTGGCTCCTTTCAATCTGGTCCCTTTTAATTATATTTTAGAGAAGGTCTTAGCAGTTTATTTTGATAGACTTGCTTTGTTTAGAGATTGGCTTAAAGTAATTATTTTCAAAGATGAATCTTTGAAAAGCTAAAAATGCCACCACTCAGGAGGCTAAAGGCAGGAGGATCGCCTCTAGTTTGAGGCCAGCCTGGGCTACATCATGAGCTCAAAACTATCCTGAACTACATCATGAGACTACATCTCCAAAAAGAAAGAAAAGTTAAAAAAAAAAACAGCAAAGATTGGCACTTTCTTTTATTTTCAAGATGCATAGCAATGACCCTGGGATACAGATTCTCCTGTCCGGCCCATGGATAGCGAGCACCACTAGAGAAGGGAGGCCCTCGCCATATTCTGGACCCTTTTAATCAATTTGGGAGAACTTTCATGTACTGGTTCTTAGATGATTTCTTTCTCCTCTGTTTTCCGTTTCTGACATTCCTGTTAGCTGAGAGACTTCCTGCATTGTCCCTATAAAGCTTTTATCATTAATCATTTGGTTTTCCTTTCTGGGAGATTTACAAAATTTTATTTTCCTATTGATTAGCAAATACTTGTGCTTTCATATTTTCAATTTCTTTCTAGTTATCTATCTTTTTAGAGTACCCTTTTCTTATTTTCGCTCTAAAGGTATTATTTTATTGAACTGTTTTTCTGCTCCTTGAATTGTCTGTTTCCTCTGGGTTCCTTTTATCAGTTGTTTGCTTTGGCTTTTTTCTTACACAGTAGAGGCAGTCCTTAAGGGTCCATCCATTTCTATTTCAGCATGAACTTACACTCTCTTACAAGTGTAAACTCTCTTTACAAGCTCTCTGTGCTTGGGTGGGCCCTGCTGATTATATGAGGGTTTGATTTTCACCTGCTTCCTGCACTACTTTATTGCTCTGAGTTCCCTCTCCTCTTTTGTTTGATCACATCTTTTGCAGAGTACAGGGAGACTGTCCCTCAGAGTGAGCGGAAGTTGGTCTGCACGTGCGCTAGGAGGGAGATCCGGGCTGGGGTGGGGCAGGCACAGGCAGGGTGATTGGGGGCCAGCGCACCTTGCAAAGCAAATGGCTATTGACCAGCATAGCCATGTATTCCTGCTGGTGTCTTACCTTTGCCGGCCTCCTCACAGATAAGGGGAGCACATAGATGGCTCCACTTAATGAAACATTTATAAACCTATGGGGAGACTTCTCTCTCCTCCTCTTGGTCACTCATGGAGGCGGCATGATCCTTCCCTGTGGACTCGCTTGGTGAGTCCATCCTTCATGTTTGCAGCCAGAGGAGTCTGCTAAAAATGCAAGTCTAACTCTGTCCCTTCCTGTTTAAGGTCATCTGATGGTTTTGTTTCTTTTAGAATAAAGGGCATATGTTAGCAAGACACTGGGGACTTCCTTGATTTAATCATTTAATCTCTAGTGTCTCTGTCTCTGTCTGTCTGTGTCTCTCTCTCTGTTTGTCTGTCTCTGTCTCTTTGTCTCCCCACCCTCCTCTCAGTCTTGCTATGTTGCCCAGGCTGGCCCCAAAGTCCTGAGCTCCAGAGATTCTCCTGCCCTGGCCTTTGGAGCACCTGGGACAGACACATACACCCAGCTTACCTTTTCTCTCACTATGTGACTTGGCACCCTCTCTTGTCTCCCATGGTCCCCTGCTGTCTCCTCTATTCAGTCCTCCTGGATTCGCCAGGGTGTCACATCCCTCAGACTTTTCCCTTTGGTCTCTGCCTGGAATTCTTTACCCTTCTGCAACAGAGCCAGGTTCACTGGAGAGACTGCCGAGGATTGCTTCCTTCCCAAGACCTTCCCTGTCACGGTGAGCAGACTGGACTCCTCTGTCCTTGGGATCCTCACCGTATCCTGGCCAGTCTGTTGTGACACTCTTCATTTCATTTTTGTTTTTTGAGACAGTATGTAGTCCAGGCTGGCCTTCAACTCACTATGTAGCTCAGGCTAGCCTCAAACTCATAGTGAACCTCCTGCCTCAGCCTCCCAATGCTAGAATTACAGGTATGCACCACCACACCTGGATGTTACAACACTCTTAATATGTGGAGGCCTTGCTTTGTTTATCTTCCTCATGACATGGGGCTATCTCTGAGTTTGGGGACCAAATCTTATTTCCGTTGTATCTCCACTGCCTGCCAGATATTGGGAGTTAATAAATCTATATGGCTCTACTTATTTGTGTGTGAATGAGTTGACTGGCTCTCCCTGTTGTACTGTGTACTTTTTAAAAAGTTACTGGGCTTTCCAAAACTTATATTAAGAAATGCAAATACCAGCAATAATATTCATATAACTCAACCTCTATCCAAAATTGCTAGACAAGATTATCTGTGCCTCCTAGCTAGGAACACAATTTCTGCTTCTTCTATATTCTCTGCAGCTCTGAGGCAGTGTTGAGTGTGCACAACCTGCTTGCAGTTTACTTGATATGTATGGGCTGGGTGTGGGGTGGGGGCAGCAGAAGGGATGTCCTGACTGTCAAGAGCCTGACATGCAAGGGGGGAGGTGGGACGGATCCTATAAGGGGAAAAGCCATGTTAAAGCCAGTTAATGACCCTTTCCTCCAGCGTCTCCAGAGAGGCCTACTCACAGCTACAGGAGTCCTTCTGAGTCGTGTGACCCTGATGAAGGTCTTCCTTCACTGTATGATTAGTGGCAGTAAAAATAAAGAATTTGGAAGCCTTTAAGGTCACTTTGTATGGAGACCACACCAGTATATCATGTTAAATAAAATGTCAGTTGATAGTTATCGTGTCATTCTTTTCAAAGGATTTTATGCACAGTAGGTAATTATATATATATATATATATATATATATATATATATGAATGACTTGGATATGACTACATTTTCAATTCTTAAGAAATTAGCAAGCACTTATAACTAAGTCTGTATCCCTTCCTTAGGGTCACCTGAGACGGGTGTGACAAGAGTAATGACGTTGCAGGCTGCAGCGAGTTTGTGTTTATGTCCTTGCCTGCCCTTCAGATGACAGCCCTTGCTTACAGGTAAGAAACCAAAGCTCAGCCAGGCTATTCTGCCCGAGCCCTCTTAGTCAGGTTAGATTAGGCTGTGTGCTGCAGGGTACGAGTTCAAATTTTAGGTTTTTCACGTATGCTATTTATAGATATTCAAAGCTAAATTCACTCCTATGAAATTCGGAATTAAATCCTTTAGGAAATTGTCAACCATGGGATTCTGTTGGCAAATATCTGTGGCATATTTATTTAAAACTGTTTTTATCCATGCATGCGTACTTCAGTTTTAAACCTGAAAAGTATTTTGTCTGTTAGACTGAAGGAAAAAAAAGAGAGAGAGAAAACAAAAGAGAGATGAGGACAGTGAATATATAAAATAAACACAGGCTGATGCACATCAGTATTTCTGCACACTAATGCATGGGGAAGCCAGAAACTACTTGGGCTGGGGGAACTGGGCACGGACAGCGTGCCTGATCCAATCACCAAGCGCGGGGACCCACAGAGGCCCCTTGGGGACTCTGTGCACAGTGGCACAGCAATGCATTAGTTAAGGGCAGAGGCCCTGGGTCACCAGGGTCCAGCTATGGAGGAGATTTTTGCCTTTAAGGAGCTCTATGACTAGGTAATTTAGTTTGAGCCCTATTTTCATTATTGGTGAAGTAAGGTTACTAGTTCCGACTGTGGGGCATCAGGACTGAGGCTTGGGGTATCTCTGAGATGCCTGGTACAGATCCTGTTCTTAGCACGGTCCAAGTGGCAGGGAGCACTCACCATGGGGGGACACACACACACTTCCACACTTCTCAGGTAACAAGGCGCGCCCTCCAGGCTATGAAGGTAAAGGGCAGAAGACGAAGCCGGGGCTGGTTATTCATGGAGGCTTCAGGGATGCTGTTGGGAAAAGAAAAGGATGTGGCTTAGAGGAGTGAGCCCGACGCCTAAACATTCTTATTCTCCTGGGCCAACAGGGTAAGAAACCGGGTTCTGTCAAGGAGCCGACACAGAACATCATGGTTGCGCTTGCAAGGGTCCAGCCACGTCATCCATCATGCAGTCCCGTGGGCCAGCTTGCGAGATCCTGACTCCAAGATTCAGTCCCATGTCGAAGCCCCATTTCTGATTTTTGATTTTGATTGTAGAGCGCGTGGAAGTAGAGAAATCCTCCAGGCTGGGTCTTTGAACATTGGAACCTGGAGATGGTCACTGGTGAGAGGAAAGGGGGGAGATAGCAGCGGGAGAAAGGAGTGCGAGAAGGATGAGAGAGGGAGGAGAAAGCTGGAACCAGTGCGGACCCCGGGCTGAATGCCCAGGAGCGTGGGGAGAGGAGGTTGCAGTTTTGGGGGCGGGCTTGAAGCTTCCCCTGCCAAGCGCATTATGTAAGCCACAGAATGGCAGGACAGGGAGGGGTCCAAGGGGAACCGCTGAGTGCTGAGCCCCGGAGGTTCTCCCCTAACTCCTCGGTTCCCAGCCTCCAGCCCCTGCTTGGCACTCGCGCCGGCATCCAGCCATAGCTTCAAAGGAGGGGGTGCAGGCATCACCTGGCACATTGGCATCCCATCAAGGACTCTTCTGGGGTTGGGGAGAGGACTCACTAGGACCTCCTAACTGTGGATGGCACCACTGATTTCCAGTGCCACCCTCCCAAGGTGGCCCCACTTTCCCAGAAGTGGACCTTCTTTCAGGAGTGACTCAGAAGAATTCTCCCAAGGGCAAGTATGTCATTTCCTACCTCAAAACCCTGAAGGTTTAAAAGGGTAAAATGAAGGTGTTTGTGATTCTGGGTTTAATACTTTCACCTGATTCCCCATTTCATTAGTCCTCGGTGCTATGAAATCTGGATTATGTTTTAATCTTCCCTTCCCATTTTTGTTGTTCTGGTGTTGAACTGATTATGCAGAACTGTGGTTGATGGATGGCTCTGTGGCGCCTGCCCTCCAGGGACAGAAGCCTGCTTTCTAAACATCCCCCTTAATCCTCTTACGGAGGAGGAAGCACTGGGGTGCTCACCTTGTCCATCAGGGCCCGCCAAGACTGACACTTTACCAGTGCCCATAACCTGGGCCACGCCAGATAGCAGCAGGGTGGGGGGCCCCAGGATCCCAAATCTATTAACCACCCCTCTCGCCATTTGTCTCAGGTGGTTAAAGAATAAATACATGAAAATGAAGAGCCAGCTCTGACTGAGAGGATAGAAGGCAAGTTGGCTGCAGGCCATCACCTGGAATTACCTCCAGGAAAGCGCTGAGTCACCCCAAGATCAAGGACAGGGAGGAGGCTTGGTGAATGACAGTCCCACTCTGACAGTGACTTGGACAACACAGCTTTAATTCAAAGTGGAAACCAGAGTTACTGCATCGGAGCCAACCTATCACTGAGATATTTCTCTCCCAATTCAGGGATGTTGGCAATAAATAGATCTACACAGGATGCTTGCTTTCATTTTTCATTTTTATGGACACTCAGGACGCCTCTCACTTCCCTGACTTTTCACATCTTAATGACCTTTCTAGAGCTTTCCAGAATTTTCCAGTACCACCACCTCCTGGTGGGCTTGGGGATGATTTTGGTGGTAGTACAGTGAGAAAATGACTTGTTTCAATTTTCTTGCAGTCTTCAGGTTCAGGGAAGAGCCCGTCTCGGTGTGGGGTTGACATACCCTCAGGACTCCCCCGGCCTCCTCCTCATTGTTTTATTATCAAAAAGGTCATCACCGAGGGTTTTAGCAGATAAATACTCAGTTAGAATTTAACCTAAATTTAAATAATTTTTAAAAATTTATTTTAAGTTTGTATTTGTTTTAAGACTCAATAGCAAGGAATATGGTTTTCTATTTATGTTAGAGATGTTTATCAAATAGTAATATGGCCCTGACTGGGTTACAAGATCTGTTTAAACACTGCAAAGGGAAACTCCTATGATTTTCATAAGCAGTGAGATCTGCAATCACCCTCATTTGACAGATGAGGAAACTGAGGCATGGAGTTAAATCAGGTTAGGAAGAGGCAGAAGCAGTTATAGGCTTTTGTGTTCTTTACCTCTGTGCTATGCTGCGGCCTCTCCACAGGGAACGTTAAAAATGATTGCACTCGGGATGCAGCGCCTTCATTTGAAGGGAACTGACAGAAAGCAATGAGGCACAAGCTCCGGGTGGAAAGGGCAGATTCCGTGAAGCACTGACGTGAGTGCTGCAGAAGCGGGGAGCTGATGAAGCACTTGCCCTCGCACCCAGCACCATGCCCCCAGAAGGGGCCCTGGAGCTTCAGCTAAACCTCCTTGCAGGCGGATTCTGCAACAGAGCCATCTCGGAGGACTCGCCGTGTCTGCGATAATCTGAACACACGTACAAACACAGGGAAGCTAGGCAGGTTCGGGCCTGGTTGGGGAGAGCACTGTGTTTGAAAAAAAAAGAGATGCAGGCTTACGAGGCCAGAGCTAGTTTCCTTTTAATGGGGTCTTTAAAAGTGATAACCTTTTAATTGTATTGACCTTTCATTTTGTTTCATGCTATTTGTACACATGTGTGTATGTGATTTTAAGAATTTAAAATGTTTTTCATTTCTTTGAACACAGTAACATTAGCTGATGTAAACTGTATCTGTGGGTTGGAGATGTGGTTCAGAGGTAGCCTATTTGTGTAGCATGCATGAGGCCCTAGGTTCAATGCCCTACACCTTAAAAACAAACACAAATAAATCAACAAACTCAAAACACAGGCACAAAAAAGTCTTTGTCTAGTAAGTCTAATATCTGGGCTTCCTTAGGAACTGTTTTATTAATTACTTTTCTCCCTATGTATAGCCTGTACTATCTCATTTCTTTGCATATCTCATAATTTTTTTTATCAAAGATTCAGCATTTCAAGTAATATAATACGGCAACTCTGGAAGTTGGTTTTGCTTTGATTTGAATGTGTCTCCTCGAAACATCACATGTTGAAACTTCATGTCTAAGGTGATGGTAGTAGGAGGTAAAGCTGGTTACTTTATGAGATGATGAGACTATGAGGGCTCCCTCACGGAGAGTTCCAGAGCCTTACAAAAGGGGCTTCACACAGCAATTGGCCCCCTGCCCCTTCACCTTCCCCCACGTAAGACACAGCATTTGTTCCTCTGGAGCTCACAGTAGCAAGGCTCCATCTCAGAAGCAGAGAGCTGCCCTCTCTAGACGCCAAACTTTCCTGTACCTAGATCTCAGACTTTCCTGCCTTCAGAACTGTGAGAAAGTAAGTTTTTGTTCTTTATGCATTGCCTAGTTTCAGGTATTTTGTTCAGATTAAGACAAGATTCTTCCTTATTATGGTTTTCTGAATGATCTTTCTGAATTAAGTAGTAAAGGTTGTATCCTTTGTTGTGCATAGTCAATACTGAAGTCTCTGCTTTGTTGGATTAGTTGTCAGTTAGAAAAATGCACAGAGGATACCTTAAATGTCTTGGACAAATAAATCTCCTAGTCAAGAGAATTGACAGCTGAGGCTAAACCTTCACTTCATGCTTGTGCAGTATCTCAATGTCAGTCAGAGGGGAGAATATAAGGATTATCATGTCCTTCCCGGGCATGCGTACAGCCCTGTGTATGCATGTGGACTTCTAAACTCCAAAGAACAGCTGGGCGCAGTGGCCCACATTTGTAATACCCGTTACTCAGGAGGTTGAGGCAGGAAGATTGAAAGTTTGAGGGTGGCCTGGGCAGTTTAGTGAGACCTTGTCTCAAAACAAAGTAAGAAGGGCTGGAGACGTGGCTTACTGATAGGATGCTTGCCTAACATTCAGGAAACCCGGGTTTCAATTCCCGGTACTACCAAAAAAAAAAAAAAAATCCATGAATTCCAAGAGACATATTAACACTTTTCTAAGTTCCTGTATATGTTTCATTATCCAGTTTTTGCTTTTAAGCTTTGTGGTTAGTATACTGTTTGCCACACCTGTATGCAACCCTTCAAATAGCCACAATGCTTAAAAAATTGCCTATAATTGTTTTCAACAAGTGCCCTTGGGAAGAGCCTTTTTCACTGGATGTGCTGAGAGTCAGGTGGAATAAAGGCTGTCTTGAGGTCTTTGGGGACTGTCACACAATTCAGGTGATGACAGCTTTCTGGCCACCACACTTTGAAGGAGTGCCCTTCTTCATCTGTGCTGTCCTGTGGCTGCTGGGCTGCTGGGTTTTACTGTCACCTTGGACCCTGGTTTTCAAGGCAGCTGCAGAGTGGAAGAGTTAGGGATGAGTCGGGCAAGTTCAAACACCAAAGACTCTGTTGGCACCAGCTGTTTTTGTGCCTAGTGTCCCCACATTGATATGAATCTTTATTAATTTCCAACGTTTAGAAAGAGTTGGTTCTGATAATTTTTGCTAATTTTCTTATTACTTTTATGGAAACTGCTTCTTGAACCATTTTAAATTTAGAATAAGTGGTTCCATATTTTTCCACAGCATATGAAACTTTGGTCCTTTAAGAACATCATTGATACATAATAATATACATAATAAATCTTAAATTATTTTTGAAGCATAATAGGCCTCTAGTTGAAATATACAGGTATGTATTTTATACCTATATCTGCATCAGCGTACACTCATAACCCATACTCATCAATACACAGAACATTTCCCTCATAACCATCCCCAATCAATCAGTCTCCACCTACAGTGACCTCTCTTCTGATTGCTTTCACCATTGGGTCCTTTTGCCTTAACACTTGATAGGTTAATTTTGCCTGTTTAAAAATTTCATACGAATACATTCATAGAGTATGTACTCTTGTGTCTGGCATGTTTTGTGTGTGCATGAAGTATTTATGGTTCATCCACAAAAGCTACAGCTGCATGTGTCAGTACTGTAGCTTAGTTAGTTCGCTCTGTACAAGACTTTTAGAAGTGTGCTTGCAATTTTTTTCCTGAAATTTTCTTCCATACTGATATATATTCTGTAAGTTGTGATAAAAACACTTCTTGACTTTACCAGAAGGTAGCTATGAAAACCACCAAGACTCATACTTCTTTTAATAATATGTATAAGGCCATTGTTGACAGAGCAATCAAATATATCAACAGAAATCAAAATCTACTTTGAGTATTTGTGGATCATAATAACAAGTATTTGCTTTCTGGGTAATAGTGACAATAGATGCTATCAATTGTAAGAAGCATTCAAATTTCAGAGAAATTAAATATGCAAAATGTGTATTTTTAAATCAATAAAATATGGTATGTCATTTCCATATCCGTGCAGGTCTGTTTTTAGGTTCTCTGTTCTATCTTTCCCTGTGCTTATACCATATTGTGTTAATTAGTATAGCTTTAAAATACATCTTGATATTTGGTAGGGCAAGTTTCCACATCTTCTTTGTCAAGAGTACTTTAACTTGTTTTGGGATTTCACATTTCTACAGAAATGTTGGAATAAGCTTATGTATTAGCCATGTTATTTTAGCTTCTGAAAATCCAGTGCTTTAATACTTGTCCTTCCTGTGTATGCCAGGCATGTATCATTCTGGAAAACCTGATATGACTGATCACCTTGCCTTGACTCCTGCCCCACTGTAAGCCTGCTTCAAGAGGAGTTATTATGGTTCAGACCTAAATTGTCCCCTAATAGTCTCATGTGTGTGGAAGGCGATTGGATCGTGGGGTAGCTATACTCATCAGAGGACTCCTCCATTCATGAGTTCAGTAGCTAAAGGAGGTGAGGTGGTTGGAGGCGATCACTGGGGGTGTGACATGGAAGGGTGTGTTCGTGTCTCAGCTTCTCTCTTACTCTGCTTCCAGCTGTCATGGAGTGAGCAGCTGTCCTCTGCTATGCCCTTTCTGCCTTGAAGCCAACAGACTATGGGTTGAACCCACTGGAAACTGTGCACCAGATAAACTTCTCCTCCTTCATGTTGTGGGTGTCTGGTATTTTGTCCTAATGGTAGGAAAGCTGACTCATGCAGAAGTCTACTTCCTTTGGGTGCACTTTTCAAATAAATCCCAAGGTGGATACCTCCAGTTACCTCCCTTATTGGCTGCCATGCTCCAGGCTACCGTGTACCCCCACCCTAACCACCTGAGGGCCAAGAGCAGACAATCAGAGACAGCCCTCACACCTGGAGCCCACAGATGTCCAAACCTGCTGGCCCTCCCTTCCTCATTCCTCCTTCAGAAACCACAAAGGTGCCTGCCCACATTGTCCCTTCTCCTTCCCTCCTGATTGAACCCAGTGCTTCCCCAGGGGGGCCCAGTGGGTACAGTGTGCACTCCTTCTCATGGCATTTGTGAATATCCTATGGCAATTTTCTACTCATCTGTTGGCCATAGCATAGCTAAATAGGTATAAAACCTATTACATAACTCACCAACTTAAGTTTTAAAAGCTTATTGGGTTTTTATTGCACTGAATCTATAGCTCAATTTAACCTGTATTCAATTTTCCTCTCCAGGAACATGCTGTATATTTTGGTCTTCAATGTTTTCAATAATATTATATAATTTATATAATTATATAATATAATTTTCGCATCATGGGTTTCCCGCAGATGTATTAGATTTATTCTCGGTATCTTGTGTTTTAGTTGTCTCTGTAAGAGATGTGGGTTTTTGAAAAATGTTTCTTACCATTTGTTGCTCGTTCAAGAGAATCAGATTTTTACATTAATTAGAACAGCTAACTGGCTAAACTCTCATAGTACTTGTGGTAATGTGTACAGTCCTTCAGGTGTCCAGCCCAGGCAATCATATTATCTGTAAATAATGAGCTTTGTTCCACTCTTGTTTCATGTTTTTAAATTTCTTTTACTATTTTTTCTCTTTTCCACTGGCTAGTACCTTTGGTATACTCTGAAGTAGAAATGATGATAATGGTCATCCTTGTCTTGTTCCTGATTGTGTGTGTGTGTGTGTGTGTGTGTGTGTGTTGCTAGGTATCAAAACCAGGGACCTACACATACTAGGCAAGTACTACCACTGAGGTGTATCTCCAGTCTTTGTTTCTAATTTTCAGTGAGATGCTACTAACATTTCATCAATAGAATGATATTTGCTGTACATTTTTAATAGACTACCTTTATCAGGTTAAGGAAGTCCCCTTTCATTTCTCTTGCTAATAGACTCTTCTTTTTTTGTTTTGTTTTTAAATCATGAATGATGTATTAGTCCATTTTCTGTTATTCTAGCAAAGTATAAGGAGCTCAATAATTTATAAAGAGAAGAGGCTTATTTAGCTCACAGTTTCAAAGTCTGGAAGTCCGCGGTTGGGCAGTCCCATTGATTTGGCCCTGGATGAAAGCATCATGTGGTTGCATTACAATGGCAGGAACGCAGGCGAAGGGAGAGCTCTCCTGTGAAACAGGAAGCCAAAGACTGGGAAGGGGCTGGTTTCAACTCTTCATAAAAACTCACACTTGAGGAACTCACTGAGGTTCCACAACAACTAGAAGAAAGCTTTCTAAGGGCAAACCCCTAATGACCTAACCATCTTCTACTGGACCTCACCTTTTAAGGTTCTGATGCTTTTTAGTTGTGCTATCTTGGGGTCCAAACTTCCAGCACATTCACCTTTGGGGGACGCATTCAAATGACAGCAGTAAATTTTATCATTTGCTTTTTCATTATCTATTGAGATTATAAAAAATTTTAATGTGGTGAATTTGGTTAATGATATTTATAGAGTTTATGTAAAACCACACTTGCATTCCTGGAATAAACCCAACTTAGTCATGATGTGCGATCTTTTTATATATCACAAGATTATGTTTGTTAATATCTTTCCATTTATGTTAGGAATGAGATTGACCTGTAATTTTCCTTCATCAAATATTGTCTAGTTTGATTATTTCTCATGTTCTCATGGAATAAGTTGGGGAATAGTTCAGTTTTTAAAATAATTGTTTGAAGAGATTTTTTTTTTTTTTTTTTTTTTTTTTTTTGTGGCACTGGGGATCAAACTCACAATCTCGCACCTGCCAGGCAGGTGCTTAAACCACAGAGCCAAACTCCCGGCCCTAATTATTTGAGACAGGATCGCACTATGTAGCCCAAGCCAACCTCGAACTCACAACGCTCCTCCTACCTCAGCCTCCCAAGTGCTGGGATTAAAGGCGTGCGCCACCACACCCGGTTTAAAGAGATTATATAAAATAGAATTACATGATTCCCTGAAAGTTTAGTAGAATTTTGTTGCACAACCATCTGGGCTGTGTGTGTGTGTGCATTTTAAATTACTGTTTAATTTTTAATGATTTTAAGGAATGTTTACACTTGGTGTTTTCCTGAGTCAGTTTTGGTAAGTTACATTCTTGTCCATTCTAATTTTTCAAAGGTGCGATATTATTAACTTTTAAATTTCTGCTTCATCTGTGGTTTTGTCTCATTTTTACATCTACAGTTATTTATTTGAGCTTTTTTCATAATCATCTACCTGATTAACTTTACCCAAAAACCAACCCTTCTCTTTATGATCCTTCCTATTGTATTTTTGTTTCCTACTTCACTAATTTCTGTTCTTAAATGTAGCATATATTTCTATTTACTTTATCTGGATTGGATTTTTTTGTGCATTGGTGCTTATCAAGGCAGTTATTTCCTTCAAAGAAATAGTTTTCACTGCATTCTCCAGCTGTTTAATATACAAATATCTAGTAACTATTTGATTTAGATTATTTGAAAAGACTTCATTATAATTTCCTCTTTGATAAATTTACCTAGTTAAAAGTACATATTTTGTATTTTAAAATATATGGGCATTTAAAATGTAACCTTTTGTTTTTTCTATCCTTTTTGCACTGAATAGAGAATATAATCTATGATACTATTCTTTAAAAGTTGTTAAAATTTGCTTTATTAGCTGGGCATGTGGCTCATGCCTGTAATCTCAGTACCTGGGAGGCTGAGGCAGGAGGATTGCCATGAGTTCAGGGTCGACCTGGGCCTGAATTACAGAGTGAGACCCTGTCTTCTCAAAAACAAACACTCCAAAATTTGCTTTATTATCTAATATATTTTTAATTTTTCTTAAGAAGAATTTCCCTATTATGATGTATTAACTTGTGTCATTACATACGTATATTCATATCATTTTTCCTTTGTTACAATCTAGTATGATGAAAGATTTTCCATATTTTATTCCTCCCTCCCTCCCTTCCTTTTTCTCCTTCCCTTCCTTACATTTTTCCTTCCTTTCTTCCTTTCCATTTCTCTTTCTTCCTGCCTCCCTTCCTCTCCTTTGTTCTTTCTTTTGAGCTTTACATATTTTAAGGCTATATTATTAAATGAATACAATACTAAAACATCCAAATCTTTCATTATTACATGACTCTATCTCTAACAATGCCTTTTGTAGTAAATTATGCTTTCTATAATAACCTAGCCACCTCAACTTTAATTCAGTTTTTCCTAACATATCTTTTCTATACTTTTAGTTCTTAGGTATGTCACTAATAAATAGTATATAAATATATCAAAAAACTCAAACTTGAAAATCTCTATATTTTCGGTGAAAAGTTCAATCCATTTTATTTGTTTCTTATTGCAGAAGCACAGGTCCTAGAATGGTCTTTGGTGTAGCAGCTCATTGTTTCTTGCAGTTCTTGGGCAGAACATCCTAGGACTGTAGCCTCCTGAGCTCAGGAAGAAGTCGGTGCTTTATACTCATTTCTCCCAGCACTGGGTGCCCTGCAGTGCTTAAGCTCAGTCAGTTACGTGGCCCTTGAGGTCTAAAACCCAAAGTGGACTAGTGTCAGGGTCCCTCAGCTGCAGTATGAAGTGGGTCACATGCAGATGTGACTCAGTTGGCCTTGGACAGCTCTCCCGCATCTAGGGACACTGGCTGGCCAGGAGTGCTAGGCCTCTGTTTATTCTGTGTGTGAGTAATAATCTGCTTTCTTGACTTGTCTGAGTGTTCTGTCTCCCCAAACTCTGGCAGCTAGGTTTGTCTAAAACCTCTGGCAACTGGATTTATGTTAAGATTCCTGCCAGTCCTGGGAAACTGCCAGATCTAGAAGTCTTAGTAGAATTGATAAGGAGTTTGGAATCTTCCCATGGTAAACAGTTAACTGTGTTCCTCTCATAGGAACTGATCCTGGTGCATGGAATTCGGCTTCACAATTATTCATAGGTGTGATTTTCTTTCTAGTATCTACTTTCTATTGTGTATATACCTTACTTTTCATTTCTTACTTTTTTTTTTTTTGGTACCAGGGATTGAACTCAGGACCTCGCACTTGCCAGGCAGGTGCTTGTGCCACTGAGCTAAATCCCCAGCCCCCATTTCTTACTTTTTGAAAATTGGAAGTTTTCTTTGTTTTCATTTCTTCTTCTTAAGGATTTAGATGTTATAATTACATTTTTAGCTTTTTAATGGTTACCCTTGACAGTTTGCAGTGTGTTTAACATGATCTAAATTTGTTTAAATTGTCCCTACCTCTAATCAAATATAAGGGCCTCAGAGCATTTGAACTCAATCCATTATCCAATTAATTACATGCCATTGTTGTCCAGTCTTTTAGTATACAGGAAAACACATACATAGGTATTATTATTATTTTATATAGAATAAATTTGCTTAATTTGCTCACCATTTCTTTGCTCACAATTTCCTTATTCTTGTCAGATCCTCCTCTGAGATCATTTTCCTTCTAGTTCAAGAATACTTCTTAAAAGCTTTTTAGGGAAAAACTGTTTGCAAATTTTATTTTTGTTTAACCAGAACATTCTTTTTTTTTTTTTTTTTTTTCACAACCTCATGCCTACCAGACAGGCACTTAAGCCACTGAGCCAAACTCCCAGCCCTAGTTTTTTGAGGCAGGGTCGCACTATGTAGCTCAGGCTGGCCTTGTGCTCGCGTTGTAGCCCAAACGAGCCTCAAACTCACAACGCTCCGCCTACCTCAGCCTCCCGAGTGCTGGGGTTAAAGGTGTGCGCCACCATGCTCAGTTCCAAAACATTCTTATTTTGTCTTCATTCTAAAAAATTGCTTGTGTTGGATTTAAGATTCTAAATTAACAATTATTTTCTCTCTGCACTTTCAAGATACGAGGCCATCATTTTAAAAATTTCCACTGATATTGTTAAGAAGTTTGTTATAATTTCACAATTTTAGGTGATGTCATTTTTTGCGGGGGGAAGTCTTTGAGCATCTTCATGTGTTTGAATACAACTTTTAAATTCACTTTTCAGCCTGATGGTATGCATACATTATGCTTTCTGGTTTTTGGGATTCCAGTCTTTCATCGATTTTAGAAAGCTCTCAGCTATTACCTTTTTCAAATATGCCTCTCTGCTATTCTTTCTTCCTGAAAGTCCAGTTATTGGTTTGCTAGACTTCTTAAAATCGTATGTGCCATGTCTTTTAACTTGGCTTTTATATTCATTATCACTTTGTCCTTTCTTTTGCATTCTGAGCAATTTATTCAGCTCCATTTAGAGTTCACTAATTTCCTTCAATCTTCTGATAAACTCACCACTTTCAACAGTTTTTCATTTCTGAAGGTTCTATATTTTGTTGTGCCTCATCCTTCGTAGTATCTTATTGCTTATTTTTTGAGACTCTATTTTTTAATTCTTTAGATTTTTAATGTGCCATATCCTATATTTGACAGTTCTATTTTTGAAGTCTTTGGAGGTAGTTTCTGCTGTTTCTCATCTGTGGTTTATTAATCATGGGTATAAAGCTCCTATTCAGTTGGTATGAACTGAGGTTGTTTTCCACCAGAAGGGACTTGAATTTGCTTCTGCCAGGAGCCAAGGAGAGCTGTTTGTTTACTTGTGTGTTCCCATTTATTTTCTGCCCTGCTGACTTCCCTTAGCCCCTGAGAGTACCTTAAAAAGTATGTCTTTTGTGCAAGACCTCATTGTTTTGTAGCAGGAAGACCCTTTAGGAAGTGGAAGCCCTAATGAATTCTCGGATAGAGAAAAGTTTTTCCTATTGGTTAAAATTATATTTTCAAGCGTAGGCTCTGCATAGGATGGGAATTATAGAAATTAGCTAGGTTTCTGGCCCAATAAATGAAATCAACACTCACTGAACAGGGGCTGACTGTGCCCTCCATGGGCGGCGGGCAGCAGCAATGTTTTGGTTGCTTGGCTCATCCTAGGTTCCATTTGTGATTGTTCATTTCTGAACAGAAAAGAACCAAAAATGAAGCCAAAGTATTTTTGAGTAACTATTAGAGATCAAATTGAGCCAAGAAAAACTATCTGGGTTTATTATAGAAATCTGGGGGATAAACAGAATTTCACTGAACAAAATCTACTTGCACTCTTCCCAAGAAAGACAATTGGACAAAATGTGTGTGTGTGTGTGTGTGTGTGTGTGTGTGTGTTTACAAAAAAATCCTAGTGTGTTGTTCTCATCAGGTGTCATTTTCCCCAACAATTAATTTTAACCTACTCATTCCTTTCCAATCTCAAAGCCCAACCTTCTTCCTTCCCTGTCATCCTCAGCAGATGGCACTGTTCTTCACGAAGGATACCGAAGAGACTGCCACACCTGTGTAATCAAAGCTAAAACCCTCACTGGCATCTCTCCTTTTCTCCTTCGTGCCTACGTTTTAACGGACAAGCTGTCCCGCTGCACTGTCAGCCTCCAGTTCGGGACCTCAGCTTTTCCCATACCCACCAGGCTTTTGGTTCATGCTCATTCTTTGTCTCTCTGTTGTGGTTTCAATATGATAGGTTCCCCAAAGGCTCACTGTGTTGAAGATTTGGCTGCTGATGGACTCTTGGAAAGTGATTAGATCAGGAGGGCTCTGACTTCATCAGCAGATGAATCTGTTGATGAGATCGTAATTTGATGGCAGTATGGGAGGCTATGGAAACGGGAGATGGGGTGTGGTCGAAGGGAATGGGTCCTTTGGGACTGCATCTAGTCCCTGTCCCCTTCCTCTTGGCTCTCTCACCCTCTCTCTGCTTCCCGTCTGCCCTGAGGCGAGCAGCTTTCCTCCGCTGCGCCTTCTTCCATGATGGTTCCACTCCCGCATGGGCGTAAGGGAAATGGAGTCCATGAACCAGGGACTAAAACTACTGCAGCTGTGAGTGGAAAGAAACCTTTCTGCCTTTATGTTGATTTTCTCAGGTTTTTTGTCACAGGGACGAAAAGCTGACTAACATGGCCTTTTTCTGTATTATGCCTCCATTCATTACTGTTCATCTTGTTCTTTCCCAGAAACATTTAAAACACATTCAGATCAGAGCCAGGAAAGAAGAGTCAACCTTTCTTTGACTCCCCCACCCCCTTCCAGTTACTACTCTCCTGCTCTCCTCTACTTAGCGTGGTCTCAAAAGAGTTGCCCCACATTCCTCTCTCTCTCTCTTCTTATTCACCTCCAATCTGGATTTTTACCCCCAACACTACTCTGACTTTCTCACCATTAATTTGCCATGTTTCCAGATGGACTCGGCACTTCGTTTTTTGCTCTGATTCTGTATAACTTTCAACATAGTTTCATGTACTTACAGTCAACACATATAGACCTTTAGCCTTTATCCCAAAATATCAGCTATAGAGCAAGAGAGTTGTATTTATCAGCTATAACTCTGACAAGATACCGGAAATAGTCAATTTATAAGGAGGAAAAGTTTATTTTGGCTCAGAATTTAACAGGTTTTAGTTAGCTCTGTTGGTTTGGGGCTGGCATCGAGTAAGAACGTCATGTTGATCATGATAGAGGCGCAAACCTGCGCACCTTATGGCAGCGGGGAGGGAGGGAGGGAGTGGGAGAATCAGTTCACTACGCTGGTTAATAATGTTTACTTGAATATCACTGTATTTATCTTAAAATGAACTTCAGGCAAGATTATTACTTAAGGGCTGGGGGTTAGCTCAGTGGCACAAGCGCCTGCCTGGCAATCGCAAGGTCATGAGTTCGATCCCTGGTACCAAAAAGCAAAAACAACAACAACAAAAAAGACTGTTATTTAATATTATTACTATTACATATGTTAATATAAATAATTTTATTTTGACCATTTCAATTAAGACCATTTGATTAAAAACTCATATACACAGGTAAGTTATGTAGCTGAATTTTATTTGAGATGAGTAAGCAGTGACTTTCAGTACACTTGTTGGACGGGGAGTTGGTGCGGGTCTCCCAGGACTGAGGATTTCTGCTCTGTTGGCGCCAGCTTCCCCTTGGTCCAGAGACCAGGAAGTGATCCAGCCACAGAGGGCTGCTCTTCCAAGGGCCAACTCCAGTGCTTTTGAAAAACATTCAGTTTTCCAAGTAACTGACCGATAACTCCTGACAGGTTATTCTGGTCATTCCCAAGTTCTTTGATGAGCTGAGTAGTGGGTATTTTCCATCGATTTTATTATTGTTTGTGAGCTTCCTGCTTCTAGCATTAAGTGTGGGAGGACAGGGAATAGAAAAGCAGACCTTCAAGCACAAGATTTTTCTCACTCGGAACACTTTTTTCCAGTTATTTCCTGGCCCTGGGTCTTTCTGTGGAAAGCTCTTACAGCAGACCCACCGGAGCAAAGCCCGCTTTTGGTTACCGCTTACTAGAAATAGTTTTTAGCCACTAGACTGCTATAGATTTTCTTATTTCCCTTCATCCAACTGAGAGCATCTGGTGGAAGGCTTGGCCACAGTGACAGGGAAGTGGTCCACTGATGGACCCCGGGGCGCTGGACATGCGGCTCACAGTGCAGGGCTATGTGCCTGAGGCCAGAGTCCTTGTCACTCTGCCTTCATGGGGACAGCTCAGTACACAAGAATCTTTGGTCAGGGGCACCAGTGGGACGGGGCTGCAGGGAAGGGGAAGCGGCCAAGACGTGTGTGTGTGCTGGTTTGTGCGCCACAGACTACAGCACAACAGAAACCAAGGAGCCAATGGAGTTCTGGTTCCTCAGAGTGCCCAAGGGTCATCACCATTAGTGTCCCCCAGGAGCTTGTCAGTGATGAGCAATCCAGG